>JAQQSU010019582.1:0-10226 GCA_028627135.1 Pseudochirops cupreus
ATTTGTTGTAAAATGCATTGATTGCCAATTAAGCAATTTATTATTAAAAATAAACTCTATATAACTAGGAATTTTAATAAAAAATATTATAATATCCACAGTAATTACTGCTGGTTTAGTTTTCAGTACCTCAGGTATAGCATTCTATAAAAATCAAAGATTTAGACCTTGAAGGACTGTTAGAGACCATCTACTCTAATTTCTTCATTTTTCACATGAGGAACCTGAGGTCCAGAATGGTTAAATGAATTGTCCCAGGTTACACAGGTGCGAAGTGCCAGAACTGGGTTTCAAGCACACTTCCAAATCTACTGATTTTTTCCACTAAATTGTGTCACCTCTATGGACTGCGCTCATTGGGACAAAATTTCTTCTGATTACACATGTTGAAATGTTTGGGCTTTTAGAACTTCACCAGATACATAGTCTTTTAGAGTAGTAAATAATAGTAAATTAGTAAATCGTAAAACTGGAATAGTTTTAGTAAAGAGTAAACCTGGACATCTACCACAACAAGAGTAATGTGTGATATTTTTGCTTAAAGAATTTAGGATTATTTCTATTTCTCACTTACACACCCTCCAGTTATTTGGTCAGTTTGACTCTTTGGATCCAAAACTCAATGAGGTGTCACATGCAATCAGGATAACCACAAAGATTATGACCTCATCATTTTCCCCCTCTGGCTGAAGTCGCCTCCCACCAATCCATATATCTGTTTTCATAAATATTGACCCATTTATCCCCCTTTAATCCTGAAAATTGGGCATGATGACAGTTTCTTCTGATTCTTCACATGTACACACACACACTCACACACACACACACATCATTAACAATTCCTTTTTTTTAAACGCGCTTGCTTTTTTTCTTTCCTTTCTCCAGCTAATTTTGCTTATTATAATTAATGCCCAAACAGATGCAGCTTTTACAGATGCATTCAAGTGAAAGTTGTTTGCAAACATACAATTTTCAGACCATGGTGAATATGCTTTAATAGTCTGATGAAACTGAAATTTCATCAACATTATTCTCCCTCTAAAATGCCCCTGATTTCTCATCCATGCCTTCTTGTCCTGTGCAATTATTGTCTATGTCCACCTATAAATTCTCCACAAAGGGTTCACTTAATATTCTTCAGAGCTTTTCTCTACATTACTTGATATTTTGTGAAAAACAAGGAAGTGTGTGGAGTGTCCATTTTTTCTTCTGCCTTCCACAATTTCACAATATTTCTAGCTCTCTAAATTTTCCATTCATATATCTTTTTTGTGATTTTTTTTGTGATACTTCTATTCTACAGTTCTTAATTGGTTATGTGCTCTAACCTACTGATGACAACTTTGTAATTTTCAATTGTTTTGTGTACGATTTGAAAATGTAATTCTTTGAAGAGTGTAATGCTTTATGATAAAGATATTCAGCAGCCTCAGAAGAATTTGAGGCATGAATGTTGTCAATATTTCCTGGAAAATTTTGGAGTCACTACAATCACTTGAAAATTTACCAATTACAATCCATACTGTTCTCCTTTTATAAAATTGTAGGACAGTTCATTGTCCATTTATAGTGTTTGTCCAAGATACACACACACATATACGGATATCTATCTGTATACATATATACACACACATATATATCTATATATATATATATATATACATACATACATACATATATAGATACAGATATATAGATAAAGATAGATATGTACAAATAGATATTCATATATATGTATATTTATATATGAAACATCTATGTGTACACACACATAGATAAGTGTGTAGATAAATGTATTTGTGTGTATACAACACATGTATCTAAATTGAGCATTTCAATGTAATATCCGTAGAAGTGGATATTGTCATTCTAAATTTCATCTCTGTCAGCAAGTACTTTTTTTCTTATTCATATAATTAGTTTTTATTTTAAATTAATTTACACTTCATTTACTGCTATCCAGACAATATCAGCCAATGTAGGGACAAAGTATACAGATATAGGTCAGATATGTTGGGCAGTTACTGAAAGGACACATCAGGACATGGGTTCAAGAGAAGATTAGTCCCAATCTTCTACAGTACACTTTGAGCAGTTCAATGTGGTTTGTTCTGCCAGAGTGGGAGAGTGGAATCTGTCTCTGTCTCTGATATCACACCCGGCTCCCACCTGGCAGGGCTTCCTCATGCTAGGGCGTCTTTGGGAAAAGCAGGTCTCTTTAACTCATGACTCCTCCTCCCTGAAACGTCCTGATGGGGCCTGCCCATGCAGCTACTCACTTTCCCCCTGGTGGCCACCTTCTCATTAAAGTGGCCCTTTACACCTGCACATTGTTCCATCCTCCCCCAGCTCTGGGGCACTCCTACTCAGGGCTGGAGCCGCATCATGGCATGTGCCACTAGCCAATTCCAATTCTGCTTTTTGAGGAGTTATTTTCTTTAGTGAATTGCTGTAATTATTTTTTTTTTTCATTTGGCCACTTCGGTTTCTCAATGTTATTCTCTTTAGTATTTTTTGTGCCTCTTTGACCAAGCTGTTAATTGTTTGTTTTTGTTTTCACATTTTTTTCTTTTGTTTCCATGTCTTAACCTATTTTTTCCTCCACTACTCTTATTTGATTTTGGAGATTCTTTTTTGATTCTTCTAGGAATTTTTGTTGGGCTTCTTTCCAATTTGTAGTATGTTTTTTCTTTAAGACTTTGCTTGTAGTCATTTTTATTTCATTGTCTCCGCAGATTGTATCATGTTCTTCCTTGTCATCCTATTAATTTTTATGGTTAGGTCCTCTTTTGTTGTTTTCTTATTTCTCTACCCTATTTCTTGATTTGAAACTTTATGTTAATGTTATGCTGTGTTTCCAGTTTAAGGAAGGGGCTATGTCTCAATCTTCATGCTTTTTCTCACTGTTATTTTCAGAGATAGTTTCAGAGGGTTGAAAGTTTTTGGTGGTTCCAAAGTCTTAAGAGAGATGTAGTCACTAGTCTCTTGGTCTGAAATCTAGTCTTTACCTAGTTAGGGCTCCTTACATTTTGGAATTGCAATTGATACTTCTCAGGGCCCTTCCTCCATTGGGACTGGAGATGATTCTATTCCACAGAATCCTTTATCCCTTGGAGCTAGAAGTGATGCTGATGGAATACTTATAAAGCTAGCCCTAGTCTCAATATTCTAACTTCATTATAGACCTGGTCCCAATGAACAGCAGGCCCCAGTGTACCTACCTATCCCCCCCCCCCCACACACACATACTAATGTCTTAACTTCTTCATATATGCCTCACTGCTCACTGGAACAATAAATATGTCCCTGAAGTCTTAGTTCCCACAGAAAAAGCAGCTGTGTCCATATGATGGAAACCCAGCTACTGCCTCTACCTAGTCACTGCCCCCATACCCATTCCCACAGAAACAAGTGAGTTCTTGTATTCAGTCACAATCACATCATCCATGTAGCCTAAGACAAGACCACAATACCTAACTGTCTATCTTGACCAGACAAGACCATAATAGCTAGCCAACTGAAAGGTAGAGTGACCAGAATGTTTAACCACTGAACTATAGATGGGACCCCCTCCTCCATTACCTAATCCCTTAACAAACTCCTCCTTTCTTTTTCATATTCCTCTATTCTTTGTAAATTTTGATTAAGCAATTGCATTTTATCCTTTAAAAGTCTATCTTGCTTTCTCTGAAGTTGCTGGTTCCTCTTGGAACTTAGCCCACTTCATGAGAGGGATCAATCTCAAAACATGACTATACTTGGATTAGAGGTGGTCTGACACTGAACTCTTTGAGACAGTTCCACCACAACACATCATTAAAGCCCAACAGTTTTTGGGCAACAAAGCCCCCACCTCAACAGTTTTTGGCATTCTTGGGTTTAACCACAACAATGCTCCTCTTTTAACAAAACTGTTCCTCTCAGCCCTGGAACTATGTCTCATAAATAGGTAGAGGCAATGGAATGTCTAACCAGTATTCAGTGCTGTATCCAGTGCTAGAAGAGGTTATCCTATATTCTGTTTCTGACCAGTTGAGAGGTACCCTTATGATCTGTTGCTTGACAGCTCCTGTAGATGTGCTTCTGCCATAATCACCTAGTCCCACCACTGGTGTTTTATCAATATGGGGTCTGGGACAGCCTCATACACCCATTGTCATAGATTCATTCCTTCTGACCTCTGACCTCCTGGGACTAGAAGCAAGATCACTTTGACCTTTTTTGTCTCTACAACTCCAGATTTTGCTTTGAATAATTTCTTTGAAATTGTTTTGAGGGCAATCAAAACCCAATATTTTTTATTCCACCACCTTGGCTCCACCCTAGGAAATCAAGATGTAACTTATTTTCAGAAGTTTGCCTTTGCCACATCTCAGTTTGTCTGAGGCAACACCCTTTCTGTGACTTAGGGCTAGGTCACAATTTGTACAAAAGATGGCCTAATTTACCATCTCACCACCAATAGTTTTGAAATCACTAGCACCACAGATAAGGATCCATGTGAGCTGCATATGCAACATTAGGTGTGGCTAGGTGGCCCAGTGAATAATGCACCAGCCCTGAAGTCAGGAGGACCTGAGTTCAAATCCAGCTTCAGACACTTAACACTTATTAGCCATGTGACCTTGGGCAAGTCACTTAAGCCTAACTGCCTTCCCTTCCCCCCTCCAAAAAGCAAAACAAAAAAAAAAAAAACCACAATGTTATTTGTTTTATGGTGTTTCTCTTTTGTTAAATATTTTCTAATCATATTTTCATCTGTTTCAGAAGCACTGTGAAGTGTTGTGGGCTACAGGTGGTTCACAGGCTATGTACTTGTTACTTTAATTCAATCACAGAAGATACTTTTAGAGTTTCTGAAACACTAGCATAGAGTTCAAGATGTCAGAGTCACAATCATTCATCAAAGAGCCACCACAGCAGACTCATACTGCAATATACATTTTATTTTAAGCATCTCTCAACTTTTATTTTCTAAGTTCAACAGCATTATATTCTTTTACAATGGAATTCTCTTATAAAATTTTAATATTACAAAATATTAATATAATTGAAGAAGCATAAAATCCAAATATAAATATTATTTGTGATATAATGATAATTAATTAGTGAATACAGATCAATTGTATGAGATATACATGACAAGAGAATCACGATGTAGTCAGTAAGACTTGTCATCTCAAAATACTCACTTAAGAGAAGGAGTCTGAGAGATCAATGTCCAAATGCATTTCATCATTTTACTTGTTAAACAGTTTTAAGTGCCTTGTAGGGATTTAATAACTTGACACATATTCATAAATTTGAAGAGCCTAGACTAGAAATCTTCTCACCTACAGCTCTTCTTACACCTACGTCTAGAGCAACATGCATCTATGTCTAGTTCTATATGGTAAATGACTTCATTAATTTTACTTTTAAACATTTTCAAATGCCAAAAGGATCATCACAGTCTACTACCTAAATTGGTAACAATACTTCTAAATATTACTTTATGTTTATATAGCACTTTAAGAGCTTATAAAATTATTTCAACATGATATTCCCCAGAGATACATAGTATATGTATGAATAGAATTGGAAGAAATGTTTTGCTATTGTAGACAAAGAATATGTTAGAGTACTTTCACAGTTTCTTCCCTTGAGAATGTCTTTCATGAGAAGCTTTTATGGGAAGGAGAGATATACGAACATTCAATATTTATTGCATATCGCCCTTGTTTGAAAAGTCTGCTTCTCTAACAATGCTATTATTTGATTTCAAAGCCTAAATGTATTTTCTAATAAGATGTCACTGAGAATCAAGAGAAACAGTATTGTTCATCATAGAAAATGTTGTTCTTCCTTCTTTCTCAAAGAGGACCAATAACATTATGAAGTTGATGTCTTGACTTGTATGGGAATTGGTTTTAAATGAGGCAGAGCTGAAAAAAAGTCATCAGACTCATTCTCTCCACCAGAGGCATCAAATTTCGGTGGCAAGAAAAAGTCAAGACAACTAGTCATGCACGAGAATGCAGTGGGTGACCTTGGCCTTTCTAAAGTAAGTCCAGATCTCAATTTGTCGGAGGCAACACCCATTCATTGACTTAGGGCTGGGTCAGAATTGATACAAAAGATGGTCTAATTTATGGTACCGTCTCAAACCACAAACCTGAGAGGGTAAGACCCTGAAAGTTTCTGTCCCAAACAAACAGCAATTGCTATTTACATTTGTTCCAAGTCACTAAAGCCCAAACAATGAGACACAGAGGCTTGCATCAGGGCTGTTATTGGCCGTTTATGGAAAGCCATAGTGGCTTGGGTTTATGGGCATAGTCAAGTAGCTTCATTTGAAGCACAATGGGCATTTTTTAAAGCCTGCTGTTTTGGGAGCTATATTTCCAGAAATCATAAATGACAACTACATAGGAGAAAAAAAAATTGTCCCAGCTTTCAAAAAAGAAATAACAAACATTTGAAAAATTAAAAAATAATAATCTAGCCCCTAAGCCCCAAAATGTCATGCAAAATATGACTTAAAATTTTATTTCTATGGACAGAACACACACATGTAATGACATGGTGTCCCAAGTGGAGAGAAGGACTAAATATGACTATGGAACAAGAAAAAGAGGAGGAGAAAGAATAAAGAAGGAGATGAGCAAATGGTGAATGAAGAGGTCAAGGAGGGGGAGGAAGAAGAGAATGAGGAAAAGGAGAAAAGGGAGGAAGAAGAGAACAAGAAGAACAAAAACAAGGACAAGGACAAGAACAAGAAGAAATAGTAGCATTTTTCTACTCCTGCTAGAATTGGCAGGTTGGATCCCCAGAGGGAAGCTACTGTTACTACATCCAGGTTCTAGATAACTCTTAGAGACTGTTTTTCTTTTACTGTAGGCCTTGAGGGCCAAATGCAGTAGTCTTCACTGACAGCCATCCAATACTCTCAATTAGGTTTTTATCAAAAGTATTTACTGATAACATGGTTAAGGTAGTTAATATAAAACCTTCCACTTTTCTCCCCCTTTTATTCCCTCTGGCCCAAGAAGGCAACAGTTAGGGACAGATACACACACACACACACACACACACACACACACACACACACACACACACACACACACATACACAAAACCAAAACAAAGCAGCAACTGTAACAACAAAAATCTGATTCACTCCTTCCCAGAAATACACACAAGATCCATCAGAGGAAGAAGCTTAAACTTAAACCATAATGATAGAGAGGTATATGTGTAAGAATTATGTATGACAAAGGTTTAACTCACAATGGCTGCTATGGAAGTCCATCTCTATGTACAGAGACCTCACACAGAACACTTTGTTGTTGTTCATCCTTCATTCTTGAAGAGGACCAATGATATGAAGAGGATAAGGCTGATGTCTCGCATCATCTTAGAAAAGAGAAGCATGAGGAATGAGTGATCCCATGTCTTCCTTGTATAGCTGCATTCCCAAAATGTAAATTTTGGTCAAACAAAACACATGCGATTTGTCTAGATGGCGTCAAAAGGAAAAAAAAAATCATACAGTTGTTCAGAATGTGTTGTGGATAAATACTAAACTTTCCACATGTCAGAATTGTTCTCAATGTTGCTCTCTCATTGGGGCATATACACACAATCATATTTATAAACTTCAGGCACTTGTGAGATTACGAGATGGTGCCCAACCGCAAATTAGCCTCTCTATCAAGAGTGAGGGCAAATCCGTAGGAGGATCATTGTTAAGGATGTGGAAGCTGTCTTCTGAGAAGGAAGATGACTATGCCCCTACATCAGGTTATTTGAGGGATTTTTTTTACTGTAAAGTTTTTTACACCTACAATATTGGGGACTAGTTGGAATATTACATAGAATGTTAGACTTAAGCGTTGGGAAGACCTAAATTTGATTCCTGAGACCCTGACTAGCTGAGTAGCCCTAGGCAAGTCTCTTAACCTTCCTCAGCCTCAGTTTGCTATTGCCTAAAACAGGATACAAGTAGCAACTGTGTCATGGGATTATTGTGAAGAACTGATGAGATAACATGTGCAAAGTACTTGCAAATATTGATGTGATTTACAAATTTTAGCTATTATTATTTCTGTAAGAGTATGCCCCTCCTTGTTGTTAGTAAATTGTATTAGATGATCTGTCAAGGTTTCTTAGCTTTTAGATTTTATGATTCTCGTTCCTTCCAAGGGTTTTTCTGGATTAAAAATGAATAGAATTTACAAAGCATTACTAAGAAATAAAACATACACTTGACAATAATCACTAGCATGTAAGATTGCTATTTTCTGAGTTCTTCAAAGTGAAAAAAACAAACCAAAACCCTCAAAGTCTGACTCTGAATTGAAAGCAGAGGGGTAGAAGTTTTCTTTAAATCTTGTGACTTTCCCCCACTAAAAATTAAATTATTTTTATGTTCTCTGTAGTTTTTGTTAAAGAGTTGCCATTAACCTTGCTATGGTGTTTACCTTAGTCGCATTCCTTTGGTGAGATAAAATAACTATGATACTATTTTATGTCCCTTTATGAATTGCCTCCTTCCCTCCCCCACAATGCCAGTTGTTAAATAATGTAAAAAAAAATAGAAGGTAGAAATAAAGAAAAAAGGTAAAGTTAAAAAATTCACAATGTTCCCATTTCCTAGAGCAGGAATTCTTAACTTTTTCCACTCATGACCCCTTTTCACTTTTTGACAGCATTCTTTGTTGTTGTGTGGCCTGAGAGCATGCACAATGCAGAGTGCAAATGCCTTGTATATATAGAACCAAGGCAGGGGCATATTTGGGGGGGGGGGTGCGGCGTGTAGGGGAAGGGCCCTGCCAGAAACTCCTCCAATTCATTGCACACTTTATTTTTAATTATTTTTTGGTCATGTCATGTTCAGAAACATTTTGCTCTTACCAGCTTTTTCATGAATCCATGTGGATTAAGCCCACAATTTAAAAAGCACTTTCCTAGAGAATTGTAGATATTACAGATATGCTCCATATATACTCAGAAGTAACATCCAGCAGACAGGGTTGACAATGAAACAGAAGTAAGAAAAGGGCTAAAAACAACTGGAAGGAATTAAAATTTTGAGTTAAAGTTATCATTTATTTGTTACTAGACAAAACTAAAACCATTGTATTAGTACAAAAGAAAAAAAAAGTTAATCCTAGTGAAGTAATTTGAAATTTCTTGCTTGCATAGAGAATTTCTATGAAGATGGTACTTTCATTCTTGCTAATTCAACTGAATCAAATAGTATCATTTTTATTACTTTACAATAAAACGGATACTTTGGTTTCTACAATCATTTTATCTCTTTATATTTTCACAGATATTCAATAAAAATCAGCCCTTTTAGGATTACAGATTAAGAGATAGAAGGGACTGTAGGGAATACTTTAATTCAGCTCTCTTGTTTATATGATGTGGGGAAATTACTAGGGGTAAGTTTTCACTAAATTTCTCAGCCAATTTCAATTTATATTGTCACGGGATGTAATTGCTGAAGTTGACACGTTAATGCCTTAACAATGTATTAAATCCCTGCTATCCTTTTGTTACCTATGTTTCTTTGTCTATTAAGTAAGTTATATACCATAGGACATTAGTTCTAGAGCTCAAAGAGATCCTAGGGATCATCTAGGCCAAACTCTTCATTGAGAAGTTAAGTAACTTGCCCACAGTATAAACAACAGAGCTAACATTTGAATCCAGGGAATATAAATAGAAATGCAGAATATTTTCTACTCCACCATACTATCTCACTCCCAGGAGAATGTTAGCATGCAACATGATGTGCGTTTGCATAACTGTGTATTTTAATAACATTGAAAACATTGAGTAGTTTTCAAAATATGAAGAGCAAAAATTCCTTGCTTCTAGATCCTTGAGCTCTGGACCTAACATTATCTTTCTTTAGTACCTATTCAATACAGAAATAGATATGTTAAAAATAATACATCTTTATATATCCATATCTATATCTATCTATCTACCTATGCATATACCAATATGTCCAGACAGATAGGCAAATTGTCAGTGAGATGGACTAATTGTATTGACTATCCATGCATTGCATGTCATAATCTGAATTATAATATATTTCAACTATTTTTCTTCCAGTATAAATGGTTAAATTAGTCCTTATTCATTCAAAGGATCAGAATTTTAAAAAGAAAAAGTGTTTCAGACATCATTTTGTCCAGTCCATAAGTGAGAAGAAAAATCTTGTCTGATATTCAT
>JAQQSU010019583.1:0-10225 GCA_028627135.1 Pseudochirops cupreus
AGAGAGAGAGAGACAGAGAGAGAGAGACAGAGAGAGACAGAGAGAGACAGAGAGAGAGACAGAGAGAGAGACAGAGAGAGAGCCAGAGAGAGAGAGACAGAGAGAGAGAGAGAGAGAGAGAGGGAGGGAGAGAGACAGAGAGAGAGAGAGAGAGAGAGAGGGAGGGAGAAGTGACTAGATAGTAATTTTTTTTTTCTGGAACAAAGGCAACTTGGAACAACCTTATTACAAGTTGAAATTTTGACCTCAGTGCCAACAGTCCTTCCTGAAAACAAGAGCCCTCATCACCACTCAACAACCAATGGAACACATTGTACATGAAGAATAGCTGTTCCTTTGCCTTTTGTGAATTGCAAGATATACAACAACCTAGTGAAAAAAGGATCTCTTCTTTTGTGGTACCCTCCAATATGCATAGGTCAGGATCACAGATCTAGAGGTGGATAGCACTTCAGTGACCATCTAATCATACCCCTCCTCATTTTACAAATGAGAAAGTAAAGAGTAAACAATTTGCCCAAAGTCATATGGGTAGTAAACTCTGAATGGTAAGGTGTTTAAATCTTAGTCATCTGCTCTTTTGACAGTATTACAAAGACTTCAGTTAGGGCATTAAACTCATGGAAATTCAATGAGTTAGTCAAGGTTAGACAGGTCACAGGCTATAGAGGTAAAATTTGAACACAATGCCTTTGGCTCAAGAGCTACTGCTCTTTCCACTCCTCCATTTTCTCCCATTAACAAAGGCTGCTTCAAGCCTATAACATTCCAAATGTCAAAGGAGAATATGCTTTATTTTGTAGAGTTCATGAAAAGGAGCAATCTAATATCCCTGAAGAGTGAATTTCAAATATAATGTTAAGTGTCTATCATTTGGGGAAATAACCATTCTGGATTGTATTCCTAGCTGTGGGTTGTACATGTCTACAACCTCAAAGCAAACTTTGTTCCTTGAAAAAACATACAGCTTTCTAGTGTGCTAGCTTCTCTGCTATGGCCTTCCTGTTGATGGAGAATTATTCTGAGAAACTCATACAATCTAATTTTTAAAACCTTTTTAAAAAAAAACACCAAAGGTCAGCAGAAATAGGGTTGCCTTTACTTATAACCAATTAAAATCCTGGCAATATCTAATTTATAATGTTTCTGAGCAGGTCATATTGTCTTTGCAGAGATATTAAGACAGAGTGATGGGGTCTTTGCCGATTGTCCAAAATTGAAGAGGATATCAAAGCAAATATTGTTCTTTGCCCCCACACCCACCTGTACCACCATATCACTGTGCTTTGCAATCCTCCCCCAGTATAATTATACTCTGCACCCTGACTACAGTGAAAACAAAGGTTGGCTCTTTAAGTCTGTTAAGATAAGAAGTAGAGGCCTTCTTACATTGCAGCTATGTTCCTCTCTGGCCTGGTCTTTCTCTACTCTCTCCCATAGGTGTGACCACCCTTATACTGCTGTAGAACCTTTATAGGATGTAGAACTTATAGCACCCTAATGGGACTGTAGTATTCTCTTTCCTGCTTCTCTTCCCAGGATTTTTGTCTCAAAATTTCTCCCTTAGACACCCATTTTTAAAGTTTCTTCTCTGATTCTTCTGTCATCCCCACCTTCACCCCAGTTGTTTGACCCAATTACCATAATTATGAGTCATAGCCCTGTCTCTTTGGGCTATATCCCAGAAGTTTGCCCAAGTTTCAGTAGAAGATGACATCACCTTGGAAATCACAAGAGGTAAGTGGATAAGAAGCATCGATTTTGAAAAGAAGGGTGATGAGAGCAGAGGAGAAGGATAATGCAACTGGGAAAATGTGAGAGGGGAAGAGATGGCCTTGGAGCCAGGAGCTTTGCCCTAAGGCTGTTTCCTCCTGCAGGAGGTTGCAGACAGTGATATTTACCTGTTGTAGAAGCAGCTGTACAATCCAGCATGAGTGTCACTGGAACAGTGATGCAAATACAAGGGGCAAAAAGGTTGTGGGTCAAGCAGCACAGCTTTATGGCACCATGCAAAAGAAAGCAAAGTTCTCTGAATCATATGAGTGTATGCTGAGATGGCAAATATACCCTAAGAGTGGGAGTCAACTTTTCTAGCACTCACCACCCATGAGGGACTGAAATGACACCTTCTTGCCCTTTTAACGAGGAAGCAGTGAATCTCAGCTACTTACAAGAAAAGTGGAGAGGCTCTACCTTCATGATCAGCTGTCATGCCCCAGTTAAAGTCCCACCTTCTGCCAGAAAGCCCAGTCCCTCTTAATGCCAATGCTTGCCTTCTGATACTACCTCCAATTAATATATTGTTTAATTTTTGTATGTTCAATTCTATCTTGTTCAGTTCATACATGTTTATATCTTTTTTGTATAGAGATGTCTGTGCACTATCCAACTTATTAGATGGTGCTCCCTGAAAACAAAGACTGGTTTTTGGATTTAATTTTTTTTTTGCTTTCTTTTCTTTCTCTCTCTAGTACTTAGAACAGTGTCCTGCATGTAGTAGGTCCTTAAAAATGCTAATTGACCAACTGAATGCTGTGTGTGAGTCTGGATGTTTTATTAGAACCCACACATAACCTTTATACATGCAATATACAATCCATTTTTTTAAAAACAAATGTGGGTTTAGCATTGTTATCAAGATAACTGAGATGTGCTTACTGAGGCAATGCTCAACACCACCAGATTGGTGAAACCTAAATTTCTATATATCTGCTGTATTAAGTTCCACTACTTTAATATATAAATTGATCTAAGAACATTGCTGTGGCTACAGGTTAAAGATCCTCCATTCCTGTAGGATTCCTTCTTATGTCTTCCTGTAAATCTTCCACACAGGTTCCTTCCACTGGTCCTCCAAGATTTTATTGATACAAATGGAGCATGAGGTGTGGCCACTGATTAATCTTCCCTTTCTCTATGTGACTTATCATAAATCTTTCTGACCCTATCCTTTAGATCACTTTACCTGAGCAATTCTTCACTGGTGATACCTTACAACCTGATCTACTCCATCATGCACATCTGCATTTAAATCAAATTTAATTCTAAGATATTCCATGATTTGCAAACACACAGCATTAGTGTAAGAATATTGCTTATAAAGTTGGTATGTGTGAGTAAGACAATTTATGAAAGGCAACCCAGGCTACTGTCTATTTCTACTTTAGTTTAAACTCCTTGTATATTTGCAACATCTGTTGAAGATACAGGCACTGTGTTTGGACCAGCTCTTTGACTTGTCTATTCAACTGCATATCATAAATGAATGAAAAAACTATACATTTATGAACTATATTGCCAAGCACTAGGTTTTGGGGATATACTTACCAAAGTAATACAGTCTCTGGTCTCAGGAAGCTTACATTTTAATGGAGGAAGAAAATACTTGCAGAGGAATGGTGGTCAGGGGAAACTTCTGGTCTGGAGAGTCACAAGAATGGTGAATGGTATATGTCACTTGGCTACCATGGTTTTCACAGAAGCAAAGAAAGGATAAGGAAGTAGGAGGGAGAATATGTTTGGGTAGTAGAGTCAAGAGCAAGGTGTCTGAACTTACTGGATGTGTAGCCTAGTTCGGTGCCAGCTAAGTTTTAGTGAATTAGGTTGTGCTCGGCTGACCTGTACAGGACAGCCTAGTTCTAGGTTGAAGTTCCATAAATGAATAGATTAAATTTCAGGGAGAGGGGAGATTAATCTCTGGATTTCTTTTACATAGGATGTTGATCTAGGTTGGGAAGAGCCAGGGTGGCAGCAGATGTTATATCTAAGGTAGATGAAAGAATGATGAATGATGAATGTAAGGCAGATGAATGAAAAGCAAGATCTATGGAATACAATCCTGTTCTAAGTTTTCCATGTCCAAACACCAGTCATTCTTCATTCACTTCCTTTTTTTCTGTGTGGATAGTTAGACCAAATAAAATCCCTCCTCAGAGACTCTTCCAACAAGGTGTATCTTAGCATATGTCAAAATCACACAAAAGTTATTTTAAAAAATGTAACAGACATAACTTTGATCAGCTACCCTTTGATTATCATATCCATTGAGGCATAAAACAGGAAGACCTACTCACTGATAGAATTTGCCACCATCATAGAGCATGTTCAGTCAATTTCAAATGCAAAAGAAAGAAAGAGAAAAAGAAAGAAAGAAAGGAAGGAAGGATGAAGGAAAGGAAGGATGGAAGGAAGGACAAAAGGAAGGAAGGAAGGAGGGAAGGAAAAAGGAAGGAAGGAATGAAGGAAGGAAGGAAAGAAGGAAGGAAGGAAGGAAAGAAGGAAGGAAGGAAGGAAGGAAGGAAAGAAGGAAGGAAGGAAGGAAGGAAGGAAGGAAGGAAGGAAGGAGATTCCCCTTAGATGAGGTCTTCCAGACGTCCCTGATTATGGATGACATTGTGTTGATTACATCTAGCCCTAGAAATCTCCACCTAAATGAGATCCATAATCACTCAAAAGTCACATCATGCAACTGAAATTTTTTAAAGTAGTATAATGAGAGATATAGTTACATTAGCAGTCTTCACAGAAAAATATTCCAATTAATCCCAATTACATCTTCTCATAAATATTGTTATGAAGGCAATGATAGAGCAGAGCTTACATATTGGGAGTTTAGTAACACATTGTTACAAATCATTCCCAACATTCAGATTATACTTCTTCTATTTCAATCCATTAATTTCCTAAAGATGTTTGAGCACTTGGGAGAACTATTAGAGTTGCAACTGGAGACCCAATTGGCACTTACCCAGTAATACCATTTTTCTTTCACATTTGGCAGCTTTACTACGTATGACCTTCTATCCCTGAGAAGAGGCTTGAGTAATGTAATTTTGGCTTCATGATGTTCAGCTGGAGTAACTACAATGCACTCTGTTTGACCACAGAAGCTTCAGCTAGTGGGAAACATTTCAGATACACATTAAATAATGAGGGATTTTACATTCTTTCTATATGATCCTCCTTAGGCAGTCTCTGGCAACACAGCACACAGACTCCAACTACTGGAATTGGAAGGTATGACAAAGATAAGCTGGACAACATTCAGAGGAAAGTCACTAGGATGAAAATGGTCTAGAGTTAATGTCTATAGAACCAATGAAATATTCACAGAACCTATGATTATTATAAATATTCCTGCAGGGTGCAAAATTGCAAAATATGACAGACTCTCCATATAGAAGACAGAACCAGAAAACCAAATCCCAAAACCAGTAAGCCAATTCCATCATAGTAGCAAAGAAGTTAAAAAGCCATAGCAGCACAAAGAGCCACACCATCCTTTAGCCTTCCCATAAACCAACATTTACTCACACATCTGACTGACACTCTGAAAACCATCCTCTTCTCCTCCCAGTCTAGCTAGGTCTGACTCCCAGCTTTCTGTGGACTTTGTGCCACCCTTCAGCAAATTCCTCCTACCACAGGTTGCTCATGATTACATTCAGCCTATTAGGGGGGCAGAGTTTATTTTCAAAGCAGGGAAGGTCTTCAAATTCCCTTAGGCTTATTAAGGGGCACAGAAAATCATCAAATTCCCATTACCATTACAATGTCATGAAAGAGAGGAGAAGACTGTGATGGGCAGGGAGGGGTTTTTGAGAATTTGAAGGGCTGATGTCTAGAAGAGGGATTTTAGGAGTGGGAAACCTGCAGTTTTGAGTCCACATGTGGCCTCTAAATCTTCAAGCTAGTTCTTTGACAGAATTCAAGCTTTACAGAATAAATAAAAGGCCACACTTGAGGACCTAGAAGGCCGCATGTGGCCTTGAAGCCGTAGGTCCCCCCCCCACCCAATTAGATGTTCTCTTTGGCCACAGAGGGCAGAATAAAGGACAAGGGGGCATAATTTAACCTTGGTATTTATGGCTGTGTAAGAAAGTGAAAAAAACAAACAACTTCCTAACAATTAGAGCTATACAAAAGTATAATGTATTACCATGGGGATGGGAGTTTCTCTTTATTTGAGTTTGAACGGAGGTTACATGGCCAGTTCTTATATATGCTATGCTGTGGATTCATTGTGAGTATGGATTGGAGTAAATGGAAACTAAGGTCTCTTTATCCTCAAATCATATGTGCTTCCTTCTTTTTATTTTTTCTCTAAGAAAATCTAAGAACACTAAATATTATCATTGAAACCAAGGAACCCACATCTTTAATTCTCTTTTTTGGCTCACCTACACCTTGAAAATTCAATTGTCCAGTCAATTTGAAATGTGGTTCTATAAATCAATATTTACTTCAAATAGATTTACTCTACCTCACTTATATATTTTGAGGATTAGTGTCACCAACACAATGAAAAAAACAGGGCAGTTTGATCCATGGGGTAGAAAGGTAGCAGCTGTTGCAAATAGTCTTTATAATAGAGAGACTTTTAGGTGATCTACAGTGAGCATATGAAGACAAAGATTGAACCTATGGAAGGCTGTTTAGGTTGGCTTACTTTACTATTGTGACTGTGTTGTATGCTTAAAAAAGGACAGAGAGCAAGAAAGTGATAAAAGGCATTTTTGTGACACAAAAGTGCAATCTAGGCAGTCTGAATACCTGGGAGGCTTTCCCTGTGTTCTCTGCTTTGTTTAATGTTGTAACACCATGCATGAGCAGCTTTCCAAGAGAAAGCTACTATGAACAGCTTTTAAGGTTCTGATTACACGGTATAGTGAACACTCTATTCCATAACAAATCAAAGCAAAACATTCACAGAAAATCAAGGTACAGCATTTACAATATTACAGCTTATCACAGAAAATCACAATATAGTATTCACAGCAGCTTATCATTAAAATGGCCACATAGTTTTCACCAAAGTGGTCATAATATTTAGAACAAAGAATAATCATCTGCTATCCTGAAGTAGGTTTGCCTCCTTACTCAGTCATCCAGTAATCTCAGAGTACAATAATCAGTCTTCCAGTAATGGGGCAACAAAGTCAACTCAATCAGCACTTATTCAGCAATCAATTACTAACTATAATTAATCATTAAGTGCAATCATTAGAAAATACACAAACCCTCCACCTGGAGGTCACTAGTAAACCACATTATCGTCATGGCTTTCAGTACCCAAGGAGAGGTCTTTTCTTCATCTTGACCAAAGGAAAGTTCTCAGCAATCTCGGTTCCTGGGGAGACAAAGCTTAACAAAGCCACAATATTCATTGCAAGTGTCCTCATCAATTCACTCTCTGACTGCAGAACAGTCTCAGTCTCAGGACCCCTGAAAACATCAGTAAGACTCTTTTCCAGGATTTCTGTAAACTTATAACAAGAGAATCCTTCTTCATAGCTTCTGAGCCAACAGCAAAGTTCCAGGACCTCTGCAACAACAGCATTGTCCTTCACCAGCAGACAAATCTGGCAAAATGACATCAAAAGAGACAGATAGGATACTGGCCCCACAGCCATGCTTTCTCAGTCCTCAGGCAGTTCGGCTGGCCCTAGGACCCAGAAGAAATCTCATCTGGCTCCCAGAATCAAAATCACTGCTCCCAGGTTTTCAAAATCAAAATTATTTTCTCCAGCCTGGGGGAAGAATGGGGGGGGGGGTCCTCTTCAGCCTTCCTGGCAGCAGCAACTTTAGTCTTCCTTGGCAGCAGCAACCTCCGTCTCCACAATTCCTGTCTGAAGAAAATTCTGACTCAGTTCTCGGTCCAGCAGTAGCAGCCTAGACTCCAGATGCTGCTGAGAGAAACTCTCTGTCTCCCCAGCAGAACAGCTTCTGTCACCAGGTTCTTGTCAGAAGAAATTCTTACTGTGCCTCTATGGGACTTTTCTTATATACACACAGCATTAGCTTCCTGTTTCAGCTAACCCCTTCCTGTTATGTCAGTAACAGGAGACAGGAGTTCATGCCTTCTGTTTCCCTAACAGTGGCTTGATCAATTCTTAACTGCTAAGTACCTGCTACCTTTGCTTAACTTGAAACAAGGTGCTAAGTACCTGCTTACGTGCCAATACAAAAAAGGGGTAATTACTATTGAGGGTAATTAGCAGTTGAGGGAAAGCTTTGGCATCAATATATGCTATGAGTTGCTTGGGGTTCTAGGCATAAAATCCACAGAAAGAGTGGACAGTGTTGATTCTATTGCAAAGACAGTGACAGCTGGGTCCTGGATACCACCTTCTGAACCTTTGCCTAGTCCTTCTGGGATGCCTGTGTCAGAGTTCATTGGCTTCTGACAATGGTTAGTAGTAAGAACAAACAAGCAATGATATACTATGGAGGTGACTCCATAATATGCTCTCCTGTGAGCCCTGCGTGTTTGGTGAATAGATGTAGTGAACAGGCTGGGCAAATATCTTCAGGAACTGTGAAGTATAATTGCTTATGAAATATTCTACCTACAACTGACCATGGTGGATGGCTGTCTACTTTAGTGATGGACTCAATACTGCTGTCTCAGCCTTCCATTGTTTCCCAATCAATATTCTAAGAACAGAGGAAACAGAAATTGTTCTTCCTAGGCCAGCAAGATCAAGTCTTTAAGACCTAGTTATTGTGCAGTTGTGCTAGAGGTAGGGATGATGGATCCAGTAGTTTAAGGTGAGATTCCCTTGTAGGATATGGTGAGCACTGCTTAGACTCTAACCAGAAAGGTGGTTTTTTAAAATTTCTATAAATTCATTCTATCACAAAGCATGAAAGCTCCTTGAAGGCAGATACCATTTTTGTTTTGTTTTGGTACCATGCTCATATATGAATGATATATATGAATTCCTCAGTCTAGAAAACTTGCTAAATTCAAAGATAAATACCAGAGAGTTACCTGAGAAGGGTAGAGGTTAAGTGAAGTTGCATGTGAGTAAAATAAGAAGCACATGTCAGTGTTGGAATCTGAACTTAGTCCTTTCTGATTAAAAGTCCAACACTATCCACTGCTCTACACTACCAGCTATCACATGTCAGGTTTATTAGAATGAATTTGATTTGACAAGGAGGGGACAAGATGTTATTTTAAAAGCTGATACATAAAGGTCTTTTTATGTAGTCCCTGGTTCAAAAGAAATCAGTGGACAATCACCAGCCCATCATAACAAACAAGGAGAAAAATAAATAGACAGTAGCTGGTTCCCCTTAGAATACAACTAGGTAGTGCAGTGGATAGAATACCAGAGTTGGAGTCAGGGAAAACTCCTTTTCCTGAGTTAAAATCTGACATCAGACACTTACTATGTGACCCTGGCAAGTCACTTAACACTGTTTGTCTCAGTTTCCCCATCTGTAAAATGAGCTTGAGAAGGAAATGGCAAATAATTCCAATAGCTTTGCCAAGAAAACCCAAAATGGAGTCACAAAGAGTCAGACATGACTGAAATAAGTGAATAGCAACAACAAAACCATTAGAGTACCTGGGAAACAAGACTACTTCTGCCCCTCCTAGAAGAGACTAAGATGGCTGCCACTTCCCAGGGCGTCCTGTATCTAGAGATTTGGTGCTTCTACTTTAACTACAGAACTGAACGATCACTAGAAGAAAGGAAGGGAAGGTAGGAAGGGAATAACCATTGTGCACTGTGCAAGTGCTTTACAAAGGTTCCATGTGATCCTCATAATAACTCTGTGCTATTGTTACTCTCATTTTACAGTTAAGGAAATCAAAGCAATCATCAATTAAATGACTTGCCCAGGTTCTCACAGCTAGTAATTTCTGATGCTGGTTTTGAACTCAAGTCTTCCTGACTCCAAACCCAGCACTCTACTCATTGCCCTCCCCCCCCCCCAATTACCTCTAAGGAGTAAGGTTATAAAGCCAATTCTCCTTTCTTTTCCAGGGTGAGACAGAGGTGGCCCTGTTTCACCACATACTATGGTGAGGAACCAGCTAATGTCTATAAAATCATCTTCTTGATTGTCATATTGGATTGGTGACTATTTAGTGGTTATTAAGGAATAAAGTTTGATTGAGAATAATAATAATAATATTGACTCACAATCATATATCTCTTAATATGGAAGAAATACCATCTGAAAAATGACTCCAGAAGGTACCATGTAAATACAAGTATAATCAGACCATTTTACAGACAAGGAAAGTGAAACTCAGATAGGGTTGCTTGGTGATAGAACTAGTAAATGAGGGGGGCGGAGCCAAGATGGCAGCATAGCAGCAGCAACATATCTCAGCTCTCACATAGCCACCCCAAAATACCCATAAAATAGGACTCTAAACCAATCCTGGAACTCCAAAATGCACACAAAGATACTTCCCACTAAAGTC
>JAQQSU010019584.1:0-10225 GCA_028627135.1 Pseudochirops cupreus
TCTCTCTCTCTCTCTCTCTCTCTCTCTCTCTCTCTCTCTCTCTCCTTCCCTCTCTCTCTCCCTCCCTCTCTCTCTCTCTATCTCTCCCCCCCCATTATTCCATTCTGCCTCTTGTTTTTTTTTCTTAACATGCTTTAATTACTGGCATCACAGAGATTGTTCAAACTAATATGGGACTGAAAAGATTGGAACAATTATGTCCACAAATACTTTTATGAGACCGGCACATTTTTTTTAATATGGGAAGAGAGACTGGTTTAGGGTCTACTTGTCTTTTATTTTTAATAAAAAGGTTTAAAATGGTTAGGTTTAAAAAAAAAAGATTTCATTTCCCACTTGGATGCCTTTTGCTCTGAAATGAATGCTTGCTCAAAAGTCGAGGCAGGCTTCATGGGAAGAGCCCAGCACTCTAAGCCATATGCATTGGGCTCCTTGCCAGGTGTTTGCCAATATGCCCAAACCACCTGGCTGTGTAGTCAGCCAAGTATGCCATCCCGACCAGCCAGCTTTAACCTTCCGGCAGCTTTTCAGCTCTTGGGAAACTCCAAAGGCCTCGAAGCTGCCCAACATTTCTCCTCGGCCTGTAGTTTTTGATCAGCCAGGCAAATGGCGCGGTTCCACTGACCGGGGAACTCCCAAGTCCTGCTTTTGAATGAACCCTCCTTTGTTTCGAGCCCCCTTTCAGTCACTTTGAACCCAGGCCATAAGATGAGTCTGGAGATAGCAGACTGAAACCTTTATCCATATGCCATAGGCAGACATTTTGACTGACAAGCTCAAGTCTCATTCCCCAGCCCGCAGACACCGGGTTCTGCGAGAGATTAGTTTGCTTCGATGTGAGTTGGTTATAATTTGCCGCTGATTTTTAAAATTATTCTCCTTTTCCCTTTGTTGTTTTCTGTTTTGTGTGGTGGGAGGGGGGCGGCTCCGTGATAGGATTTTAAAAAATGTTTGAAAACGTTTGTTCCGCTGGCTCGGCGTCATTTCTGCTTGCTCTGTTGGAACATTTGTTTCTAACGCCTAATTTTACCATCCTCGGCAGTCTAGGCCAGGAATTGTGTGGGAAAGTCAAGCTCAGTTCAGATTTTGGAAGAGAGACAGGCAAATTCCTGAGGATAGAGGGAGAGGCGTATGTCTTAGGGCAACCCAGATCTTGAAAATCCTCCCCTTTTCTGAAGTGAGGAGTACTTTTCTTTGTACCTGAGGGGGATGATTTTTTGATCCTTGCAGATTTCAGTGGGTGGTGGTCTTTGAGCAGGTGTGGGAGGCCTGGATGGCCTTCCTGTGTGTCATCTTCCTCTTCCCAGCTTTATGACCCCCATCTCCCAGACTGGCAAGGTCTGTTGTGGCTTCGTTCCAATTTAATCAATCTGAATGGACCCTATCGAGTAGCTCATATCCATCAGTCACCCCACTGAAGAGGCTAGGTGCATATATCTGGGGATTCATTTTTAGAATTTTTGCTTTGTCAAAATTTTATGAATTTCGAAACGGACATGAAGCCCAGAAATTATAATAATAAAAAGGTAATTTTCCCCACTCTCTTGGTTTTTCTTTTAAGTTTAATAAATGAGACACATAATCTGATTGGAGCATGTTGGCCCAAACCATGTGACACCCTCAACAAAGCCTAGGGAAAGGTGGTGTCGCGTAAGCACACAAGACGGATAGATGGGGCTAGGGAAAGTGTCCCAGTGGGCTTTTGCAGTCTGTCAAAGGAGATGCAGCTGTAACCATCCCATCTGTGCATCCCCGGCTGGCTTTGGCCTTCGATATTGAAAACATGCTCTGAAGAAGGGGAGAAAGAAAAGGATGGCCTGGTGCTCAGGAGACAGGGATGGAAGGGTGCCAAGGCCAATGTTCGGAGAAAACAATTGTGTGCCGTGATTTATATTTACACCTTAAAAAATGGTTTTGAATTCTAAAAAGCTTTTTAAAAATTTCCTCATTGTTTTTCCTTCCCATCCTGGCTAGAGAGGGTATTGGCCATTGAGTTATTTTATTTCTTCATGAGTCTCTTGCATTTGCCAGCAAACAGCAAGTCCATAAAATAGTTCTGAACCTCATGTTCATCTTGGCTTTTCCTGAATTGGTTGAGTTTTGTGAGTCAGTCTTTATACTAAAAAATAATAGACCTTTTTGTGCCTTGGTTTTCAAGCACCCTTTATCCCAGTGGTGATGCTGAGGATTCAAGTTTTCCAACCTAGAAAACTGCGTATAAAAGATGAAGTCCAGGAATACTGAGAAAATAAAATCCAGGGCCTCTACTTAGCACCTTAAGGTTTTTTAAAAAAATTACTACTAACAGTCCACTAAGTAGCAGTCTGCAGATGAGTGAACACAGCATCACCTCCCCTCTATGGTACAGAAAATAGTGTTAATTCCAGAATGACCTGAAATTAGCTATTATGGGAGTCACGATTGAAAACCAAGCTTCTTATCCCACCTGGTGCCAGACACTTCCCATCTCCTCTGGGCAAATCTGCTTCCTCAGGGAGCTGAACTATTGCTTATCACTCTGCAAGGTCCTCTTGGAGAAGGAAGCCCTTGTCACTGGATAATGGAAATTCTTTTATATCACAACTTTCCCAGCTACCCCAAACTCTCTTTCCCTCTAATTCGCTGAACTCTGTGATTTTTTTTTAAAAGGAGGTGATACCAGCCCTTTTGTTAAAAAGAGGTGAAATTAGCCATTCACATGTCTGATTTTCCCTTTTACCTGTGTGTTGTATAATATAGAAATGCATATTGGTATATCTAGTACATGTCCCTATAAATATCATTTCTCTGTTATTCATAGATTATATGTAAAGATATCTCTAGGTCTATATGTAGATCTCGATATGGACAGAGATGTCTGTGTCTATACAGATAATTTCCATATGTGTCTTATGGACGGTTGGGTCTATTAATCTCTCTAGCTTTCTGTCTCTCTGTCTAACTGGTACTGTCCTGGAAGTCCAGTACTTCAAACCGAGTAAGATGTTGAGATTTGAAGCACTTTTAAATTTTATTTGAATCTTCTCTTCTTAAATATTTCTGCTTAAATACATAACTGCTGTACTCAGTCAGTTAAAAAGTGATGAGGTATTTAATGTGTGCCCCGACCTCTGCTAAACATTGGGGGGTCCAAGCCAGGCGGCAGCCCCTGCCTCAAGGAGCTCCCAGTGTCTAGGTGCGTCTGACATCTGTTCTGAGTAGATGAGAGGTCATCCCAGAAAGGAAAGCCTGAGTGCTAGGGATGGAAGGAGGCTCTAGACTAGAGGCTCATAGCATGCCCATTATCATCCTAGGGACTGCAAGATCTGCGGGCCCTAGGAAGCTGCTTAACCAAATTCTCTTTGATTTGTTTCACTAATTGGGCTTTATCCTACTGAAGTGAAGGAGACCTTGCTCAGTGAATGAGAGGGGCCTCAGAACAGACAATGTCAGAGCAGGGAGGGTCCTTAGAGCAGACAATGTCAGAGCTAGGAAGGGCCTTCGAACACGTTAAGAGCACGGAAGAGCTGGAATCAATCAATCCTCTCACATTTATTAAGCACTTGGCATCGGACTTCAGCTCTGGAAGGGACCTTAGAGCAGAGAATGTTTGAACATAGACCACAGAAAAGTCAGGCTGGAAGGGCCCGCCAAGATCATTTCATCTCGAGCCCCTGTTTTTTCAGAGCAGTAAACTGACCAGCAGAGAGCCCAAGTCATTTACCCCAGGCCACACTCGGCTCATTAGCCAAGGCTCACTCCCCAAGCTCTGGATCCCCAGCCTAGGCTCTGCAGTCTTCTTGGTTCACAGAAAGGCTTGAAGCTATGTGTGGTTAGGTTAGGTGGCCTGCTTCCTTTCCTGCTCAGCAAGTAAGGGGAGTTGCTGGAAGTGAAGGGAGTATGTGGGAATCTGCTACCACACAGCCTTCTACTACTTCACACTTGTCATAGCCCATCCGTTCAAATAAGGCTCTTTAGAATTCCATTGGAAGTTAAGAGAGCCAGGGAAAACTCTTCTTTCACTGTGAGTTAGGGATCTTGGCATGTGTATGTTTTCCCAGCTCCAGGCACCCTGACCTGCAAAGGCTTTCCATGTGAGGTCAGCCTAAAAAAACGAAGACTCTCATCGTCCAGATTACCAATGCCAAGAGGAGAGGGAAACACTCTGGAGTTTGTAGAGGCATGACTGGAGTAGTTTGGAGGAAGATGGACATGTTCTCCAAGTCCACAAGTCCTGGATTAAATGAGGAGGCACTTTGCACACCATCAGACCCCATGTAAATGCTAGCCCTCAGAAGTTGGGGCACCTCTGGAAGCGTGCTACGAAGGTCATTCTTTCCCAGGTAGGGCTTAGATTCAGTGATCTCTGACCTCCCAGCCATTCCTGGTTCTCTGTAGCTTGAAAGGGTTTCTGGACAAACGGGAGGAAGTCCCAGCATTATGTAGTCAGTTTACAAAACTCGTTACTCAAAAAGGTAATAGAGGATGACCTTATAAATAGTTTCAAGAAGGATTCATGAGAATATGAATATCCTCCAGTTTGCTGGAAGATGTTAGAGATTGGAGGAAGATGGATTGAGAACACGAAGGATCCTTAGAAGTTGTCAAATCCAACCCCAGAGGGGGAAACTGAGGCTGAGGAAACCTAACTTCAGCTTTGGAAAGGGTATTGTGATGTTTGATAGTGTCTTCCTGCAGTGTTTCTCTTGGAACCATTGCTGTGGCCAACTAGATGAACCATAGGCCTAGCCCAATATATCCTTATTTACAAGCATCTTATTATACACTAGGAGAGCTAAGCATAGGGTTAATTTGTAAATGCATCGGATGGACAGAACAATACTTTCTGCTTCTGGCAGGGAGGGAAGGGGCTTTCTCCTGTTTCTGAGTGGTTTCCTCTTTCTCTCCCACCTTCTGGACTTTTAGGGAGGAGAGTCAGAGCTAGAATACATAGGATGCCGCTCTAAATGAGTAAAGACTTGGGGAGGACACACACTCTCTCTGTAAGTGTTTGGAGAACTATCATACTGAAGAGGGGCAAGGTTGGCTCTCAGTGAAGTCAGTGAGCATTTACTGAGCGCTTACTTGGGCCAAACAAGATGCTAAACCTTGGTTATATAAATACAAGCAGAAAGAAATACAGTCCAGTCTCTCCCCTCAGGAATCTTCTGTTCTAATGAAGAAAGAAAATGTGTTAAAGGAAGCTGACGGGGCTGGGGGGAGACCGGGAGCCACAGAGGAGGTGTGAAGGTCAACCTGGGAAAGAATGATGAGCTGATGAGCCTGGGTGACTTCCTTAAGATGAGATTCTTGGAGGAATCAGCCAGTCATGAGGAGAGTGTGTCAGACAGGACACTGGCCTGGGGTTTGAGTGACTGGGGGTCCGGTTTCAGGGCATCAGCTAGGTTGCCCCTCCGCCTCTCCCCCCGGTCAGTTTTCTTCCCTGTAAGCTGAAGGGATGTTAATGAAAAGATTTCCAAGGTCCTTGATAGCTATAAAATTCTCTGCACTTTTTAGATGTTTCTCTTTCTTTCACCATTTAGCCATAGACTGATTTCTGACTAGTTTCATCTCTTTCAGGGTTAGAAGACAGTAGGTATTTGGGCGGTTTGTTATTTCATTCCAAGATCCTTCTTAGGTATAATAGCAAAATTGTCTTTAGAAATTCTTGAAATACATGAGCCCCTCTCATTGGAAGGGGTCGGGGGCCCAACTGAACGTTTCACTCCAAGGATTTCTCTGGCGCACTTGCTGGGAATTTTCTTTGTTTTTTGGCAGATGTAGACTAAACAAGGGGATGGAAATAAAGTTTAAATAAACAGGCGTATTTACATTATGGCTAATGTCCCATCAGGCCTGTATGATGAGTGAGGATGTGAATTAGGATTTCATTTAAAAGCAGGTTGTCAAGGCTAATCATTTGTTAGTTATCCTGCCTTGATTAAGGGCCTCAGTGGCCTAGAGTAATTGAAAAGGAATTTGGATTTCCACAAGTTAGGCACTGAGCACCTTCAATCACAGCAGTAACAAAAGATCTTTAGTCTGAACAATGGGAGCTTACATTCCACTGCAGTTTGGAATGTTTACTCCTGGGTTAGGTATGAAAGGACATTAAAAAAAAAAGTAAGAATCTTATTGGGCAGACACAGGCATGTGCTGATTGCAGAAATGTACAGAAATAGTATTTTAAGATTTATTGATAAGAACAAGGCCTGGGGTGGTTGCAGCCACCTTGCAGTTAAGGGGAAAACTGGGTTCAATTCACAGCTCAGGTACTGTGACTTTTGGCAAGTCATTTTGGCTACTCTCAGTTTCCCCATCTGTAGAATGGGGATGACAGTATTTCTAAGAAGAAGGTTAAAAAGCAGCAAACATTTATTAGTCTGTTGTATGCCAGGCACTGTGCATTAAATTATTTCATTTAAACCGTAACACCAAACTTGGGAGATAGGGGCAAGGTATTCTTCCTAATTTACATTTGAGGACACTGAGGCAGACTTGCTCAGGGTCACGTTATCTAGTAACTGTGCGAAGATGGATTTGAACTCAGGTCTAACTACTGAGAGTTTGGGATGAGACTTTACAAGTAGTAAGGTTACAAGTAAGTTATGGAGATCGCCTGAACCCCATTGCAAGAGAATGTACAGTATCCCATGATCCAGCATGTTGTAGATGCTGCCTGTTCAAGGGAACCGATTTTAGAAATGTTGAGAGCTGTAAAAAAAATTTATTGGCACAATTCTTCATACACGCCTGCCTATAAATCTTGGTTCCATCAGTTACTACAAATTATGGTGAAATTAGCACCCAAAAACCCTGAGGCAAAGAGAGATCCAGTGAGTTGTCCAAGGTCACATTGCTAGGAAACGTTCAAGGCTGAGATCAGACTCAGGCTTCCTGACTCCAGGTTCAGCACGCTATCTGCTGCACAACCCAGCTACCCAGGATGATGGAGAAGGCTGTCATGTAGCAGGCTGGAGTTTCAGAGCAGATAATTCTGAGCCCCAATATTTTGTGGTTCTAACTCCATGAGTCAAAGGGCCATGTACTCTGCCCCTTCCCACCTAGGAAAACTTCCTCCCAAGTAGGAAGATGCCAAATGAATTCACATTTAAGTTTTAATTGCTAATAAAATTAAATGTGTTACATCTCCCAGGAGTATTTACAGTCTAACAGTGATCAAAGACTTAGGGAGAGAGAATAAAGGCTAATGGTAGAATTTAATTCAGGCACCAGAAAGCCAGAGAGTGACTTAGTGACTTTGTGGGGAATTTCAGGTCACCCTAGGAGGAAGGCAGCTGGAGGAGGGTTTTCTGGGTAGGTGCAGTTTGTGGCTTCCTTCAGGTCATCCCATAACTAGATAATGCATTGGCCCGGCAGTGTCAGGCAGTAGAATATACCTGCCTGCCTGCCTTCCTTCCTTCCTTCCTTCCTTCCTTCCTTCCTTCCTCTCCCTCCTTCCTTATTCTCTGTCTCCTCTCCCCCCTCCTCTGTGTGTGTGTGTGTGTGTGTGTGTGTGTGTGTGTGTGTGTCTGTGTCTGTGTCTCTCTTTCCCCCCCTCCCTTCCTCATTGGCTTGACTTCCTGTGCCAACCTGATAGGGAAATGTCTCGAATCACTGAGGCTCGGCAGGTGAATGGATCAAGTTCCATAAGCTCCATTGGCAGGGCTGCCCACAGCATTGCCATCATAAAGCCAGTGAAGTCTTAGATTCTATACTGATCTTCAGAAGCAGAGAAGATGTAAATATGAAATAATCTCTGTTAGCTTCCTGTAAAATTGGGTGTGTTCTTCAGGTTTGTTTGTGAATAGTGAAGGTTTGTGGCAGCAACCATTGGTCTGACGGCCACGGCCAGCCTCCCCTTCCTCACCACAGTCCACGTGAAGGGGATCCAGGCCTGCTGTATCTCCCACAACAGGGCCTGCATCAGGGCTTCCTATGAAAGATCTTCTAGCATTTGAGGCTGCAGCCCCCTGCCCCTTGCTACCTGTTCACTATGGAGCATAAGCACCCCCTGAGAAACTAAGGCCCAGAGACCCAGAGCCAAAACCTTGGCTATAAATGTGCATGATCCTATAAATTCCTCCATTGGCATGTCCAAAAATAAATGTTGCAGAGAGTGCTGAAGGGTAGAGATAAGGGAGAGCGTTTGTAGGCAGGCGGGACAGGTCTGTGAAGGTACTGTTAGGATACATGATGTTCGGTTTGGTGAAATAATGTGGCTGGACTGGAACAAAGACTTCAAGAAGGATAGCCAGGTAGGATCTGAGTGGCCGAGGGCTAGAGCTGGAAGAGATCCCAGAAGCAATCTAGCCCATCTTTACCTTTCAGTTTACAGAGTGAGAAACGGAGGCCCAGGTTGGTTGAGGGCCTTGCCTCATTAGGGTCAGAGGCCCGCTCCTCTGGACTGAGCTGTTGGGGGCTAGGTTGTCAAGGATGTTCCATCCCCAGTCCAGGTTTCACTGGCCACCTCCTCCCATTTTTATTGATCTGTGACTGATTAGTGATACCCCAAAGGTCTCTGGGCAGGGAAGTGACCTGCTCATTAAGAAGTCTATTTTCCAGGCTGTAGAGAAGGGGCACATGGGAGGTGGGGAGACCAATGAGCAGGCTCCTGGAACCGTTCAGGTGAGAAGCGATGGTGGCCGTGGGAGTAGAGAGAAGCATGGTATGAGGAATGGGCTGTGGAGATCAACTTGGCAGGGCCTGATCACTGCTTAACTTCTGTTTTCCTCAGTTTCCTCATCCGTACGATGGGGGTAATAACAGCGCTCACTTCCCAGGATTGTTATGGGGATCAAATGAGAGAATAATTATAAAGTACTTTGTATAGTTCAGCCGGCACACAGTAGGCATCATACATGTGTTGAACTATTACTAGCGATTGTCATTGCTTGGCTTTGCGGGGCGAAGGAAAGAGCAGAATCAGAAGTGCCTGGAAAGCTCAGAGCTTGGGGGTGGGAAAGAGGGCGGCGCTGTCAAGATACCATCAGGGGTTTTTGTCAAAGTTTGTCCATTCAGACAAGCCCCGAGGCCCCCTCCGGTTCTGAGTCTTCTGAAGCCGTACAGTACAGCCAGATGACAATGCGTTTGATGGATTTTTGCCATGGAACAGGACAGCTGTTTTGGTGTTAGGTAGATACGCTGGAGGTTTTTTTCCCAAGTTAGAATCTTACAGTCTGGGAGAACAGATGAGTGAAAAATTGTTTGCTGGAGGCACTTTCTTTCAGCTGGACCCTTCCTCCCCCAGTGCTCTCAGAGGGATCCCCTCTTCCTCCAGCGTGGGGGAGCTTTGGGGATGCATCTTGTGTTTGTCATATATGTGGAGCCATTGCTTCAGAGCCCTCCCCAATGACACCAACTGGGACTTTATCCACATTTGCTGTGTGTTATAACGCTGCTGGTTGGAATGGAAGGGGATGCGACCCCCTCATGGAGGGAACCATTCATGAGATATCTGTACCTCTGGCAGGGACCTTAGTACCTCCGTCTCTATTAATGCCCCTAGACAATGCATAGCTTTAGAATGAGCAATTGAGAGCTTTGCCCAGGATCACACAGCCAGTGTGGGTCCAAAATATGACTTGAACTCATCTCCCTGACTCCAAGGCTGGCTTTCTGTCTATTGAGACACTTTGGCTCTCATGTGACTAGCACATTGGGCTTCAAATCAGCAAGACCTGGGTTCAGTCTCACCTCTGTGTGACCAGACCCAAGGAGTTTAACTCCTCTGGCCTCAGTCTCTTTATCTGCAAAATGGGTTTAATAGTCCCTGTAAAACTACTGCCCTTTGGCTGTTCTCAGGCTTAAACAGAACAATGTATCTGATACAACTTGGGAGCCTTAAAGCACTTTCTAAATAATGGCTCCGGTAATTCTCATTTATTTGGGGCTGGAGGAGGAAGGGAAGAAAAAAGTTATTTTCTTTAGGCCAGCTTGGACTTGATAACAGATACAGGCAGTTCAGAATTCATAAACAAAAGGGTCATTTGAGAGAGCTCTTTGGCTAAATAGGTGTGAATCTGCGGGTGTTTCTGGAGGGCACTGTTGGAAGAAGGAGCTAGTTAGCACAGTCCCCAAACATATGGTGCGGTATATGCCCAAACACACATTTACAGACAATATACACTTGGTACTTTTTAAAGCTGGGAGTTTTGTGTGTATTTTAGAAGATTTCCATGAGGGAAAGTTCACGGTGGGTTTTCTCCACACGTGTTATAATACATGTATGTACATGTATGCATAT
>JAQQSU010019585.1:0-10225 GCA_028627135.1 Pseudochirops cupreus
ATGGCAGACACATTGAAGATTGATTCAGTAGACCAGTTGTTCTCAGTGTTTAATCTAGGGTCTCCTGTGGGTTCACAGATCCCTTATATGGGAATCCACAAGATCAAAACTATTTTCTTAATAATACTGATATTTTAATTTCTTATGTGGAAATATCAATAGATATAACCCAGATAAATGAAAATGTGTTAGGGTGCTCAAAAATATTTAAGACTGTAAAGTAGCCCAGAGATGAAAATGGTTGAGAATCATTGTACTAGACTATGGAGGATCAATTTAGGTTTTTGAAAATGGTAGCAGCATGATGAATGTAATATTCAGGAAGATAAATGGAGCAGGGACACAGGGAATTGATTAGAAGGGACAAGATGTGATGCAAGAAAACCATGTCATTTAACATCCTGGGAAGTAATAAATGGTCATGGCTATGAGTTTTTAACCAAGTGAACTAAAATCTCTCACAGAATCAATATGTTATACTATAGCAAGGGAAAGTTCTCAGTCTAAACATTCATCAAATTGCTGTTTCTTTAATAGATGCTTTATGATAGGCAAGTGGTCAGTAACAAATATAACTAGACAATGTAAAAACATAGACTGAAAGAAATTCTATATTATTTAACCACCTCCTTTAATTTACAATTTCTCAAATGTATTTAGTAGCCAGTCCACTCTCACCTCTATATTCCAGGTAAGGAAATGTAAGCTTGATGTAATCTTGCTGTGGGATGAAAGCAACAGAAGGAAACCTTCCTGACACTTCATAATATATCAAATATTTCCTATTTAATCCAACATGTGGAGGTTTGGTAACCCTTCTTACTGTCATGAGTAACTGAGAGGCTGATACCAAAAATTTATAGAGTCTTAGCTGGCTAAGTAGCTGGAAAAATTGATGAAGCAGGGATGGTTGAGCCAGAACTGAATTCCATGAAAAAGACTCAAGCAACTTAATTCTGGCTCTATTCCCTTGTGGCTTCCGAATAAGGAAATCTGATATGATCTGCCAGGTGGGACAATGGAAGCAGCAAAGCTGTATTTGTCTACAAAACCATAAAATGTTCCTAAATGTGTGGCAATTCTTCTCTTTCCATATCTTAGATACATAATTCTGAAATAGGAGTGCCTAAGTGACTGAGTAAAAGACCAAAAATCATTCTATTGACATTCTACTGTCAAACAGAGTCCAGGGGGCTGGGAGCAATAGCAGATCAAACTGATGAGGGGCTAGTACAGACATATGTAGAGACTATGAAAGACAGACAGAAAAAACCTGGAAACTGGAATACCAAGTAGAAGGTACATACTGTAGTGTAACAAAGAAGAGATGAAGACCCAAATTAGGATAAGTATTGAATGAAGAGAAGGGAAGAGACACCAGTTTTCTTATAAAATTAGAAGATCCAGGACTTGGGAACTGACTGCAATTGAGAATATGGTATAGAGAAGTACTTAACATGATGCAACTTATGAAAGTGGGTGACTGGGGGAATGGTGATGCTCTCCACAAAAATGTGAGTCTTGGAGGAAGGGCAAGTATGAAGGAAATATGATAATTTCTATTTTGATACATGTATTTGAGATTTTCCCTGTGTCAATATGGACATAAATGTGGAGGATGATAATAATGGAGGAATGAAATAAAGAGATATGAGCTACATATATAGACTTGTAAGTCATATATATAGACATGCCATTTGAAGCAAAAGGAGTCAATATGATCAACAAGAGAAAAAGAATTTAATACATGTTTATACATGGCATATATATGATACTCTTTTAAAGGATAAGTGACAAATAGATAACTAGGAGGAGAATGAAGAGAGAAAATATAGGTGAGATGATGCACTCAATAAATGCAGTCAATATTGTCACTACTTACAGAGATGATAAGAAGATAGGCATATAAAAGGCTCTTGGTTCAGCAGTAATCAATTCAAGTGGTGACTCAGGAGGGAAAATACTATTCTCTCCATGCTTGCTCCAGAATTCATCTGATAGACAATTCAAAGTCTAGATATGCAATTGAAAGAATGTATAGCATGGATTTAAAGTCAGTGAAGGGAAATCCAGAGAAGGTTGGATAAATGTACTATGAAATAGTACAATAGTCAGTAGGCAAAACAAGAATTTGTCTTATAAAATTTCTCCCTGAGAAAGTAATTCCTTATTGATGTACCAAACTAGCCATTACCTCTCTTCATTCTGTAATGTAATACTGGTTTGAGATAATACAGAAAAATAGAGGAGGATGAATTCTCATTTCACAATGTGCTTGATAGTACATTCATCGATAATGAGTTTCCAGACTCATGGGAGCTCTAAGCCAATACAAGATTTCATATAAGAAAATCAAAGATTTAATTTTTTCACCAACATGCTGTTATTTTAAAATAGCTTTAAGTAAGCTATTTGAAATAGCTGTGGTACTAAATCTGCCTATTTTAAAATTCAATCAAGCAACCACATGGCCTCTTTGTCAGTCTATCTTTTGTTCATATACTGACATAAACATTGAAAAGCCATTGAATTGATGAAAGCATTGAGCTTCTTCACCTATAGTGATCCTTAGGGTTTTTTCTGGGTCCAAAATAATATATCTTCTTCAGTTTGGCTCATGTCTGCTGTCGTTGTTGCTTTCTCTTGTATAGTTTGGTTTAAATTTAGTGTTTATGGAAGATGCCAAAAATCCAAGCCTGAAAATGAAACATTTGATTTATCCTTAGAAAGAAAGGTTACCATGTGCAGAAGCCTGTAACCTTGGCCATATTACCCATGGAAAACTAGCATACTCTGCAAAAAGAGAGTTTGTTTTGCATGTCCCATTCAGTTTGCCAGGTGAGCATAGCCAGTAGAATGGCTTTAAGTGCCAATTGTTCTGGTAGTTTCTGTCATCTGGATCCTCTTACTCTTGGAACTGCACTGAAACTTAAAAATTCATTTCATGCAAGGCTACCAAAGAACCTTAAAATGATTTGTTGAAGAAAATGAAGCAAGCCCCTTTGGTTATCAGCACATTATGCTAACTGTGAAAAATTTAGAAAGGAATAGAATGTGTAACTGAGAGGGCTGAGCAAAGGGTTAGGGATTCAGAGACAAGGGGTTTGGATGCCACTTCCAGTATGTAAGACTAGGGCAATGCCACTTAATTTATTTTTTTGTCTGTTTCTGTATCAGAGAAAGATATTTTTAATGACAAATGATGATGCATATATAGTTTTCTGCCTCTTATAGAAGAAACCCAAATTTCTATACTCTCAACAAAAGAGGAAAAGAGGGACTCATAAGGCCTTGGAATGTATTACTTAAGTGACCAGTAAGTGATGCCTACAGGAGAAAAACTAGATTTTCATGTCTGGTTGTGCTAAGGATGAAGAGATAGTCAAATTCAAGGGTAGGTGGGAGCTGGTAGATTTTTATGACCTTCATCCAAAGCTAAGGAAGAGAAAAAGAACAATTTGGGGAAATGCACTATGAAGGAAAGACCATTCCTTTCACGAGACTTCTCCTGAAACTTTCTTTTTAATTGAGTGGGCAAGCTAGTTTCACTCACTCAAGATGCAATTGGACGTCAGAAAATAAATCTGTGAATTTGACATCCGACAAGGGCTTACAGAATTCTGAGAAGTAAGATAGAGTTTGCATTTCTATTGTACTCAACAGTTATGTAACATTTTGCATGTATTACCCTATTTGACCTTCCCAAAAAGCCTATGAAAAAGACAGGGTATGGGGCACGTAGGTGGTACAGTGAATAGAACACCAGCCCTGGAGTCAAGAGGACCTGAGTTCAAATCCAACCTCAGACACTGAACACGTACTAGCTGTGTGACCTTGGGCAAGTCACTTAACCCCAATTGCCCTGCTCTCCCCCCTCTAAAAAAGACAGGGTAATTCTAATTTTCACCATTTTACAGATAAGGAAACTGATAGCCTTACAACTTCAGAATCTTGTCCAGGTTCATATCATGGAGCAAGTGGCAGAGCCAAGAATAAAACTCATGTATGTATTGAGGACATTGTTTTTTCCCCTATAGCAGGTTGCTTTTACTAAGGTAATTTAGATTTTAGTACAGGAGAAGGAAAATAATAAGAAAAGTATGGGTGGGGCGAGGATATCATTAGATCTATTTTCTCTTCTAATTTTTCTTTTCTTTTTTTTCTTTTTTTTTTTTTAAATTAAGGACCTATAATTTGATCTGTGTAGGGAGCTCTTGTGAGGAAACTTCCTTTAACAAAGCAAGTAAATGGTCAGGGATTGCATAAGTAGGAACTTAAAGAAGCCAAAATCAGCAATTGGTTAATACACATTTTCAGACTATATAAGGGGTACAGTAAGTTTCAGTTTCTGGGAATAGGGTGGATGGGAAGTGTAGCCTTGGGCATGCAACTTTGACATGACCAGGTTTACTTTGGCGGGCCCCACTGCCAACTCATCTTCTTCTGTGAAGAAAGGGGACAAGATGGCCAATAAGGTCCTAAAAAAAAGTGGCTTAGAGGGAATAATGTTTTTGAGCACAACATTCCCCACATCTTACGTGTGTGTGTCAAACCCTTGACACAGTTGAGGCTATGTCATCATACTGTTCTGTTTCCAAGGGCTGGTAGCAGTGATTCCTAAAAATTAACAGTTCTACTTAATTAATGAGGGACCTGACAAACTGCAAAAGGCAGTTGATAATGCAAGGGCCCAATATGAGGGCCAGGGTAAGTAGGAATAGGGGGCCCACCAGGGCAGAACCAAGAGTGGTGAGCCAGGGGGATGTCCAGAACAGTGACTGGTACTAGTTTTCAGCTTTTCCTTTCCTTTTGTCAGTCAGCCAGATTTTTACTGTCCAAATTCAAATTTTCCTGTACCACGCCAGAGGTGTTCACATAGAAGCAATAGGATTCCCCAAGAGCAGCACAGAGGCACCCTTGCCAGAGGAACAGCAGATCTAAGCCTTTGCAGTTTTGAAAGACCATTTCCACGAGGTAATCAAGCTGTCTCTCTAAGATGGAGATAGAGTGCTCTAGGTGGGAGAGATCAATGTCCACCTGTGCACTAAGCTTCCAGTAGTTGGCATCCCCTTTAATTAGGGCAGCTACCCTAACAGTGACAGAAGCTACCAATCCTAACCCCATCAAGATAGGGACAAGGAGGAGGGCTGTGTGGAGAGTGCTGGAGTTCCCTTTGGGCAAAATAATCCCAACCCTCCTCACCAGAGAGGAGGGAGACTTGGGGAATGATTGCTACCAGGATACAAAGGGGACCATGTGGTGGACTGTGTTTTATGAACACCATAGCAGAAACACACCTAGTGAAGCCATTGAGCCATGCCCACCAGGCTCCTCGTGGGGCAGGAAAGAAACTAGAAGTAGAGAACTGAATTTCAAAGGTAGAGCCACAAATGGAACTATAGGGAGAACAAGACAGGGCAGTGTCCTTGGTTGTTAGGCAGAGCCCAGAACCTTGGACGTTTCTCAAGGTGAGCCTTGGCTGGCCCCAGTCACAATTCTTAGAAGTGTTAATGGGTTCTATGGGTATTAATGGCTACCCCAACATAGTATGGAGGCTGGGGGTTCATGCAAAGCCAGTAGTCAGGGGTTAATCAGGACAGGACAAATTTGCCATGCCATGAATGCCTTGAAGGAGCCCCATGACAGAAGGGCTAGGGGGTGTCTGGCTAGCCATAAAGCCATTGTTGGGGGTAAGAGTAGGTGGGCTCTTCATAAGTTGAGGATTGGGGCAGGAGGTTTGGGATCTAGGATACAGTGCCACCCAGAGGGGCAGAGCTAGGGAACCGAATGGACTCATTGGGAGTGGGGCTGTGTGGCAAGAGATAGTCAAGAACAACCCTTTGGTGGGAGGGAACAAGAACTGATCCTGAGGGCTAGTGTAGGCAGTTTGAGCACCTACTTGCACCTTCCAGGTAAGGAGGGTGAGCCAAAAGGGGTTGGTTGGGTCTAATATAAATATGGAGATATATTTAGGGTTTGCTCCCTTCTGTAGACTAAGATGAGGCTCCCCACCTGGGAGCACAGTGTTGGAGCAAGCAGGGGGGCCTAGTGAGAGGGAGGCACAAGGACACCCTGAGCAATAGAATGGGCTGGACAGGCAGCTTCTGCCCATGCATCCCAGGCACCAGGGAAGAGTTTGATCATCAGGGGTGTCTGGTAATAATATCCCTGGGGGTTTATGTGGCAGAAGTCCAAGGTAAAGTAATATCCTGCTGCTGTGGCCTGGGGGATTGTCCAAGGGGTTTGAGTAGCCTAGAAGGAACCCCAGGCCCTGCCAGGGTAGTCCCTGGGAGAGTGGCATGCATAATGGGTCTAGGTGACCAGGGGGGCTGGGGCATGTGGGTTTTGGGCACCAAATGCCCCACAATGGAGAAGACAGAAGATCAAGAAGGGGGTTGGCAGGTAAGTCTTAGCTTTAGAGGGTCCTTGTGTACTTCTGCCTTCCATTCTGAGGTGACAGCAGGCTTCATTCTGGTATAATGGAGTCAAGTGGGGATAGAGTCCACTTTGACAGCAGTGGGTGTAGTGAGGATCATGATATGTGGCCCCTACCACCTCGGCTCCAGACCCTAAGTGGTAAATTTCTTTATCAGGACAGAATCTCCAGGTTGGATTGAGTGCACTGAGGCTGAGCTTGGGACCTGGAGGATGATGCAGCCTGAGGGTAGGAGTCCTTTCTGAGTCGCCTGCAGGCCCTGTAGGAACTTGATGAGAAGAGTTAGTGACTTCAGCATTTAGGTCCTTCTGGATTAGGGGAAGAATGGGTGGTGGTCTACCAAAGATAATTTCAAATGGGGTCAGGCCTAATTTATTGGGGGTACATGTGCTTCTGAGCAAGGCTAGTGGCAGAAGAGTGACCCAGGACTCCTGGGTTTCCAGGACAAGTTTGGTGAGAAACTGCTTCAGAGTCCTGTTCACCTTTACCACCTGCCCGGAGGTCTGAGGCCAATATGCACAGTGTAATTTCCAGGTGACCCCTAAAGCTTTTTCTACTGCTTGTGATATTTTGGCTACAAATGCTGGTCCATTATCTGACACAATTCCCATGGGGAGGCCAAACTGAGGGACAATTTCATTAAGGAGTTTTTTTGCTACTATTAGGAATGTTTCATTTTTCACAGGGAATGCATCCACTCAGCCAGATAATGTATGAACCAATACTAGGAGGTATTTGTAACCCTGTGCAGGTGGTTTTACCTCAGTGAAGTCGACCTCCCAGTGCTCTCCTGGCTGTAATCCTCTTGCTCTAACCCCCACTGGTCCTATTTTTCCCTGCTTCACATTCACCCTTGCACACGTCTCACAGAGGCTCATGACGCTAGACAGGTGCTCATTTAGATGGGGAATATAGTACCTCTCTCTCAGGAGGAGACTGAGTTTCTTTTCTCCCAGATGGGTTGTCTCACTTAGGAGCTGTATCCATTCCCTCCCAAAAGATTAAGGGACTAGATGGTGATCTCCAGGCAGGATCTACCAACCCAATTCCTCTTTCTCCCTTTTTGATTTTCAGGCAAAGGAATCCTCCAACTCAGAGTAGGATGGGGAGAGAGGTAGGGTGGGTGCTTCCATATGGGAGCAGATGGTTGGGGCAAGTGAGAGACAATGGCTTGTCAAGTGGCAAGGTCAGCTGCATGGTTACCAACTGTCCCTTGATGAGCTGGGCAATGAAAAATGGAGACATGGGAGGAGAGCCAAACAGTTGAGAAAAGATAGGATTTCAGCACAGTTTTTAATAGCCTTGCAAGTGGCAGTCAGGAGGTCGCGTTACTGGTAGATAGAAGCATGGACATGGCTGGTGGCAAAGGCATAGTGGCTATAGGTATAGATGTTAGCTGACTTCCCTCCCTCAAGGTGGAGGGCCAGGGCAATGGCAACAAGCTCAGCATGTTGCGTGGAGGGGCTGTGGGGGCGAGGGGAGAGGATGTAAGGGATGGGGAAGAGACCATTGCTGCACCAACCCTGTGTATCCCTGTGTCCACAAAACTGCTGCCATCAGTAAAGAGGATCAGGTCAGGGTTTTGCAAGGGTGACATTGGGTCGTGAAACCTGGACCTCATCAATGACCTGAAAGCAGTTGTGGATAGTGGAGGAGGATGGGCTGGATGTGGGGTCAGGGAGCAGAGTGGCAGGGTTAAGAGCAAAGGTTTTAGAAAAACTAAGATGGGGCTGATCCAAGAGGAGAGCCTGTTATTGGGTTAGTCAGCAGGTGGAGAGCCACTGAGTAGGATCACTATGGAGGAGGGTCTCCACAGAATGGGGGGCAGAGATGGAAAGGGACTGACCCAGAGAGAGCTTATCAGCTTCCTTAATAAGGAGGGCCATCATAGCAACAGCCTGGAAGCAAGGGGGGCAGACAGCAGCAACAGAATCAAGGGGGTTGGAGAGATAGGAAACAGGGTGGTGCCAAGGGCCCAGGGTGTGGGTGAGGACCACTTTAGCCACCTCGTGAGATTCAGCAACCAAAAGATGGAAAGGCTTAGTGATGTCAGGAAGGGTTAAGGAGGGCATCAAGTCTTAGGTGGCCTTAAGGGCATCAAAAGCCTTTTGTTCTGGGGAGGACCAAGAAAGAGGTCCAGAGCCAGCAATACTACCATATCCAAAAATTCCTGAACTTGTTTCTTAGTCTTGGGCTGGTAAGTCTAGGATAGCTTGGATACAGGAAGGGGAAAGGGTTTCAGTGCTCCCTGAGAGAATGTAACAAAGATAGGCGACCTGAGATGAACAGATTTGAGCTTTCTTAGAGGAAACTCAGTAACCCAAAGACTGGAAGAGAGAAAGAAGGTCAAAAGTGGCAGACAAGCAAGTGTTTTCAGTAGGTGTTGCAGGGAGGAGGCCATCAACATACTGAATTAAAGAACAGGAGGGTTGGGATTCTTGAAAGGGGAGAAGGTCCTTATGGATGGCCTCATGGGAAAGGGTTGGGGGAGTTATTAAAGCTTTGGGACAAATGCATCCAGGTTAACTGACCAAAGTATCCACCCTCAGGGTCTGTCCAAGTGAAAGCAAAAAGAGATTGGCTAGCCAGAGCCAAGGGAATGGTGAAAAAGGCATCTTTGAGATCTAGGACAGTATAGACACAGTGTGAAGTGGGAAGGAGGTTAAGGAGAGTGTAGGTGTCAGGGACAGTCAGGTGAATGGTCTCCATCTGTTTACTCACTTTCCACAGATGCTGAACAGGCCTAAGATCAGAGGTACCAGTTTTTTGAACAAGGAGAAGGGCAATGTTCCATTGGGACTAGCAAGGTACTAGAATACCTGCCTCTCGCAGCCAGGAGATGTGAACTGCAATGCCTCCATGGGCTTCAGAGGACATGGGATATTGGCAGACTGAGACAGGAGAGGAGTTTTCAAGGACTTTCACGACCACCAGAGGATGATGAGAGGCCAGGCCAGGGGGATTGGTCTCTGCCCACACCCTAGGGTGAGATTCAAGAAGGCTTGCCAACAAAGGCAATGTGTTACAGGGAGAGGCAGCTTCATGGAGTAGGAACTCAGAAGCTAGGGGTATGGTGATCAAGATAGAGGCCAGGGATGGATTATTAGGAGTGGAAAGTTCCAGGGAAGTAGACAGGTCAGGACAAAAGGAAATAGTAGCTTGGAGCTTTTGCAAGAGGTCCTGGGCTAGGAGAGGGTATGGTCAATCAGGCATAACCAGGAAAGAGTGAGTAACAGTGCCTCTTCCCAAGTCCACTATCCTATGTATTGGTAATGGAATTTGGAGATGTCCCTGTATTGGCTTGGTTTTTGGGTTGAGTGTTAAAACCCAGAGCTTGTGAATCCCACTTGTGGGATAGACTTGTTGACGTGAAGAGAGATGGCTGAACTGGGAGGAGCCATGAATTGGGAGAGAGGCCCAGGCCTAGAGAAGGCCAGAAGGACTTTGAGAGAGCAGTATCCAGTATTGTGGAGCCTGAGTTGCTGAGAGAAAGACTGCTGAAAGCTTGCTGGAACTGCTCAGGACTTTTGGGAACTGCTACCCAGAACTGCCAAGAACTGAGGAGGCATGGCTGTGATGCCGGCATTTTGTCTGTCTGTTTTGATGTTGTTTTGCCAGATTCACCTGCTGGTAAATGACTGTGCTGCTGTTGTAGAGGTCCTGGAACCTGGCTGTTGGTTCAGAAGCCCTGAAGGAGGATTTTCTTGTGGTACCTGCACAGAAATCCTGGAAGAGGGCCTTGCTGATGTTTTCAGGGGTTCTGGGACTGTTCTACAGGCAGAGAGTGAC
>JAQQSU010019586.1:0-10225 GCA_028627135.1 Pseudochirops cupreus
AAGTAGTAGACTCAGGGCCGGAATGCATCACAACCCATGTGGTTCAGTGCCCAATTAGCTTTTACCAAAAGGTGTGAAAGCCTTCCTACAATCAAGCCTCCCCTAAGCAAGCTTCTCTTTAGGCAAGTTCTTCCCCCACTGAGCTCTATGTAACTCAGGAGGTATCACAACTGGGCTAGAGCTCAAAGTAGAAAGATATCCATGATTGAACACATGTGGCCACGTAGGCCTATTAATGGAGGTGGAAGATCTTCATATTCCATTACCATTACAACATAACAATGTAGGAACAACAATTTAATAGGGCTCATTGCACCATGAACTCATAATCTGCATGCTACATGGACTAAAAAGGCAGAGAAACTTAATAGAAGAAATAGAAAGCATTTGGGAATACCCAGAGGTGCATATAATTCTCACAATTCTATACTCTACAAGTGTTGTAGGTGGGGCAGTGATAGACTTTTGGAGTTGGAGACAAGAGGTCCCAAGTTCAAATCTTGGCACAGAAATCCATTAATTGTGTGACCCTTGGCAAGTCACTTAACCTTTTTAGCCGAAGTTTCTTCATTAGTAAAACGAGAAAACAACAGGTGGATTGTCAGGATCAAATGAACTAAAACATCAATGACTTTTGCAAACTTGAAAGGGCTGTACAAACATTAGCTGTTCTTGTTACTGCCAGCTGGTGATGTCAGTAGGGCAGAGGATGAGTAAAAATTTTAATACTTTAGTTCAGCTAGAAAAAGTAACTTTTTTTCCACCCTTAAAATATAAAAAAGAAAAGGTTAACGGGGGCTAGTGATATGACCCAGGACTACTTTCTGAAGTGATTGGAACAAGATTTAAAAAATGAAAGTAATAAGTGTTAAGGAAGCTCTCTCACATTTTATCTACTCTTAACAGTTTACAAATTAATATTATCCCCAAATTGTTTTCCGTAAGTTGTACATTTTTTTTCTTTCTCATTTGCAGTTAAGGAAACTGAGTTTCAGCAAGATTAAGTGGGTTCACCCAAGATTGCATTACTGATTGAAATGGACACCGAGTGCAAAACAGAGACCGAGGCCAGTCCAATCTTATGAAGCATCAATTTATTAGCCGGCCGGCAGCAGCCTAGGAGGTAGTCCATAGGATCTGTCCCAAACCATAGAATTAGCATTCCTTATATTTGCAAAAACCACAGATTTATCTAAGCAAAGCAGGTGTTCATGCCTGGCAGTTTCACAGAGGTTTTTTTTTTTGTTTTTTGTTTTGTTTTTGTTTTATCTTCCTTCACCATTCCCCCTGGAGCCCCTGCCCAAATTCGTCTAAGGGACACCCCTGTACCCTGCGGTTTTGGCTCTTCTTCCTTATCGGAAACAGGAACAGGGTGGACATCTTGTGACTGTGCCAAAGAGGGGCCTCAGTAATATTGCTAACAAGGTTTTCTGAACAGGGTTACCACACTCTCCCCTTTTTAACGATCACACAGAGGATTCTTCCGTAGTCAGGGGAGCATAGGACAGTTTTACAGCAAAAAGTTTGGTATCTTCCAGGCGGGACTGGATAAAAGAGAGAAATTTAGACAGCAGACAAGGGCCCACAGTAAGAGCGAGAAGTAACAAAATAAGGGGTCCCGCTAATGCCAAAACAAGAGGTAAGCCAGGGGGACCAGTTTTACAGAGACTGGTACCACGAGGTGCCAGCATTCCTGGCCTGTTCCCGGTCATCCAGATGCTTTTGCAAGGCTGCTAAGGATTCACGGATGACACCAGACCTATTTGCATAGAAACAGCACGTCTCCCCCAAGGCCATACACAGCCCACCTTGCTTAAGGAACAAAAGATCCAGCCCTCTTCTGTTTTGTAAGACCACCTCTGCTAAAGAGTCAAGTTAGGTCTCCAGGTGGGACACGAGACCTTCAAGCTACCGTAGGTCGTGATCCACTTGGGCACTCAAGATGTTAAAGTGAGCTTCCCCTCTGACTAGTGCTGAGACCCTTACCGCAGCCGAACCGGCGTTGCCCAGGCCAACTAAGATAGGTACAAGTATGGGGGCTGCCCGGCGGGGTCTGGAGAAACCAAAATGTTCAGCTGCCCGTTCCTCAGAATAGATATCAACCTGGGGAAGTACATGGACGAAAACACAGAGCTCAGTGGGGGAGCTAAAATGGACCTCACAGATGCAGGTGGTGAGGCCCAAAGTACAGGGAAACCACGTATCAGAGGGTGCAAGTAACAGTTCAGAGTCTTCACTGAAGCTAATGTTGATGGAGTTAGCACAGGTGGAGTTAAATCTAGATTGGGAGAGAGGAAAAGCTGGATTATGGAGACAGGTGCCTACCCCTTGAACATCTTGAAGCGTTAGTAGGGGTCTGTCAGGGTTACAGCATTGAGGCCAAGTTTGTTTAGATAGTGTCTCATTCCGTAGGTCAGAGGAATTTATGGAAGCTGCCACTCCCACGAAGTAAGGGGGAGCAGGGTTCAGACAGAGCCAGCAACTAGAGGTCAAATTGGGGCTGGTGGAATTCAGGAACAGATGGACGGCAGAGAGTGTATCATACACTGAGGATTCAGGGGAAACTGGAGGACTGGGGGAAACCATGTTTGGGGGTGATACACCAGTGGGGCCATCCTGAGGAGGTAAGGTTGGTGGAAGCAGGGCCATGGGGTTTAGTACCGGGTTTGGACCAATGGGCATTATGACTCTAGGTAGGGACAGTTTTTGAATGGTGAAGCTGATACCATTGTCCCATCCGGACATGTACATCCGGAGGCCCCACGAGTGGCCAAATTCCCAGGTGTCAATTGAAGTTGCCAATAGTATGAATCATGGGGTTACAGGCACCCCTTTGACATGTCCTATGAGCAGGGGTTTGGCGTTCGAGGGTAATTAGGGGGTCTCGTCCCCCATGAGGAAGCCAACTAGCCATTGTTTCACAGCCCCATGAGGCACAGTGAAACTGCCCATTACCCTGACATTGGGGGCTACTGGAGGCTGGGCAAGCATAAAACTTGGTTTTCAGAAGGGCTACTTCCCCAGCATTATCCAGCCACCTGCCCTTCCCGCAGTGGGGGTCTGTTTGCCACCTGAGGGCCAGGTCCCCTGCCCATCCCCAATACCTATTCCATTCTTTATGAGTGTCGGAGCCCAGTAGGGCGCAGAGGTCAAATCGGAAAGTCGGAACCCCAGATGTTACTTGGGTCTAAATTATGGTTCTGTCTGCCATTCTAGAGAGTGTCCACCATGCCTCGGTCGGGATATATGGATTAACGGTGGTCTGGCAGCCCAACCAGAACAAAGAAACGAGAAAAGGGACATAAATCATGACCTCTGTAGCTTCAGACGGAGTTCACCAGTTGGCATGGCTGACCACTTCTCAGGGGTTTGGGTCTTCTTCAGGTGTCAACGATGAATCCACCCCTTCTGACTGGCCACCTTTACTGCCGAGGGATTGCTGAGTATGACCTGGTAGGGGCCAGTCCACTTGGGGTCTAGAGATGACCCTTTGGGCAGTTTATGTGTGAGGACCCAATCTCCTGGACGAATAGACTATGCAGCAGGATGTTCAGCAGCTCTGGCTGAAGCGTTCTGGTACAGGGTTCTTACAACACTCTGGACTTCAGTTAAAGCCTGTAAGGACTTAAGGAGGGTTCTGTTAGTGAAATCAACGGGAGTGGATTCGCTTGCACAGGGGATGATGGGTGGAGGGGCACCGAACAAGATCCCAAAGGGAGAGAGGGAGAGAGTTGAAGAATTGGAAGTACACCTAGCCCAGAGCAGGGCAAAGGGAAGGAGGCTCACCCAGGTCTCGCCAGTTTCAAGTTTTAGTTTAGTAATGTGCTCTTTTAAAGTTCTATTCATCCTCTCTACCTGACCTGAGCTCTGGGGGCGGTATGCACAGTGGAGTTTCCATTTAACACCCCATATTTTTGAGAACGACTGCACCACTGAAGAAGCAAAAGCTGGTCCATTGTCTCACCCTATCGATACTGGGAGTCCAAATCTGGGAATGATTTCAAAGAATAGTTTCTTCACAACAGCAGCGGCTGTTTCTGATTTTGTTGGGAAAGCCTCTACCCACCTGGAAAAAGTGTCTACAAAAACTAGAAGATACTTCAGACCATTCACCCTCTTGTCCATATTGGTGAAATCTACTTCCCAGTGGTCTCCAGGGAAGGTTCCCCAGAGTCTGTCTGCTGGAATCCTCTGGATCCCCGGGGGGTTGATTTTTGCACAGGTGAGACACCAGCATGCAGCCATTTCAGCAGCTTGCTTCATATCTGGGCTGTAGAAACGGTGACTCAGGAGATCATGGAGTCTAGTGTCCCCAAGATGAGTTATGTCATGAAGATTCATCATAAATGGCAAAAGCAGGGCTTTGGGTAAGATGAGCTTTCCTTGTGGGGTCCTTCTCCAGCCATTCCGGTCTTCTGTTCCAGGAGGATCTTCTGGTTGGTAAGTGGGAGTGGGTGGCAATGTAGACCACGTCTCTTCAGCGAGTGGCTCCTCCATCCGCAAGGACATCTCTGGGATCGAATCACGACAGGCTGCTGCTCGGGCTGCTTCGTCTACAGCAGTGTTTCCACGGGATATAGGATCCTTGCCTTTAGTGTGTGCCAGTGTGTGTATGACCGCCACTTCTTTGGGAAGCCAGACAGCATCAAGAAGGGCCTGTATTTGATCCTTATTCCTCACCTCTTTTCCTGCTGTCAACAAACTCCTTTGTTGATAGACATACCCATCTATGTGTACTGTGGCAAAGGCATATCGACTGTCCGTGAAGATGTTTGCTCGCTACCCTTCAGCTAGTTTCAGTGCTTCAGTGAGGGCAATCAGTTCGGCCCTCTGGGCCGAGGTGCCTCTGGGAAGGGTGGCATCCCAGAGGACGTACTTAGCCGTGACTACAGCAGCGCCAGCACATCGAACCCCATTAATAACAAGGCTGCTTCCATTGATGAACAGGACAAGGTCAGGGCTAGTTAGCGGCGTATCAAGCAGCTGTGGGCGGGATGTATGAATAGAGTCTGGAAGATCCAGACAGTCATGTAGAGGGGTTGTTGGGGTTCTGTCGGGCAAGAGGGAAGCCGGATTCAGGGAGACAGGGGCGGTATAGGTGATGCGCATATGGGTCAAGCAGGAGGGACTGGTAATGAGTCAAATGTGCATTCGAGATCCATCTGGCAGGTGGAGAGTGAAGCAATTGTTCCAGGTTGTGTGAGGCAGAGACAGACAGGGGTTGACTAAAAGTGAGCTTAGAGGCTTCCTTGATGAGAATGGCCACTGCCGCAATGGTGTGTAGGCACGGGGGCCATCGCGCCACAACTGAGTCCAGTTGTTTAGAAAGATATGCCACTGGGTGGCTCCAGGGTCCAAGAGTCTGCGTGAGAACCCCCTTGGCGCCCCCGGCGGGACTCCGCCACAAATAGGTGGAAGGGCTTTGTGAGATCTGGTAAGGCTAGTGCGGGGGTGCTGGATAAGGCAGATTTCAGAGAGTCAAACGCCTGCTGTTGCTCCGATCCCCAGTGGAGAAGTTGGGAATCACCCGATAATGCAGCATAAAGGGGTTTGGTGATTTCAGCAAACCCCAGAATCCACAGACGGCAGTAACTGGCCATACCAAGGAATTCACGGAGTACCCGGCGGGTGGTGGGGATAGGGGTGTCAAGGATTGTGGCCACCCTTCCTCTTGACAAGAGACGCTGTCCCCGAGTGATGGTAAAACCTAAATATATTGCCGAGGTCCTGCAAAGGTAGGCCTTCTTACCTGATACCCGATAACCAGACCAGAACGGGAGATGAAGCAGTTGCAGAGTAGCTGAGTGGCATTCCTCTGGTGATGCAGCTGCAAGCAACAAATCATCTCCATACTGGAGGAGTGTCACAGAAGGTTGGCTTACCCAGAACTGGGACAAGTCCTTGGCAAGAGTGGCAACAAAAAGAGTGAGTGAGTTCTTGAACCCCTGAGGTAACCTGGTCCATGTCAGCTGGGAGAAAGTTCCCGAATACGGGTCGGTCCATGTGAAAGCAAATATAGGTTGGCTCACAGGAGTAAGAGGAATGGAGGAGAATGCATCTTTCAGGTCCAAAACTGAATACCAAGTGTGAGAAGGATCAAGGGAGGACAGGAGGGTGTACGGGTTAGGCACGGTGGGATGCACTGTTTTGATATAGCTATTTACCTCCTGGAGGCCCTGCACTGGCCAGAAATCCCTGGACCCTGGTTTGCGGACTGGTAGCAAGGGGGTATTCCAGGGACTCTGGCATGGCCACAGGATACCAGCGCGAAGAAGTCATTCGATATGTGGCTTAATTCCGATCAATGCCAGGCGAAGCAAAGGATACTGGCACACTCCTATAGGGGTGGCGGTGGACAGGAGCTGTACCACTACAGGGACCTGATGGCCTACAAGGCCGAAAGGGTTGTCCTCTTCCCAGACCCCTGGTATCTCCCTCTTGAATTCATCCAGGAGGGGGTTCGGGTCAGTTGCTGCCTTATTATCTGCTCGCAAGAGGCGGAATTCTTCGGATAGAGGGCAAGTGACCACCATTTGAGGTATTTGGAGACTGAGGGTGGGTTGAAGGCCAGCAAAGGAAATAACAGCCTGTAGCTTATGTAGTAGATCTTTGCCCAATAAGGGGTATAGGCAGTCAGGCATCACCAGGAATGAGTGAACAACAAGTCCTTTCCCTAGTTTAACCTCCCGTGTGGTAGTAAAGGGGACCTTTGTGGTCTTTCCCATGGCCCCCTGTACTTGGATGGAGGCAGAGGACAAGGGGCCCAGGGGTTGTTTCAGGACAGAAGCTGCTGCCCCCGAGTCCATAAGGAAGGAAACAGGGTGACCCCCGACAGTGAGTGTGACCCTCGGCTCCTGGGGGTCTAGTGGGGTGGATGAACTGGAGCCGGGACCCCCCTATTCCAGGTCTACAGAGAGGACAGGCTTGGGAGACCCTTTGTTGGGGCACTTGGACTTCCAATGCGCCTTGCCCTTGCAGTAAGTGCATTGGTCCTGGTCTAGTGGCGGTCTTGGCAAGCCCCCTTGACTTCGTGGGCGGCGCCCCAGAGCTTCCTTCCTGTTAGGTTTGCTACGTGATGGGGACTCAACCAGGGCGACGATGACGGCTTTAGTGACTGATTTAGTCTGTCTGTCGTGGGGGTCATCTCGGTTATTGAAAACCTTGTTAGCGATTTCAGAGAGTTCTGTTAGTCTCTTACCCTCGAACCCCTCCTGCTTTTGGAGCTTCTTACGTGTGTCAGGGGCTGAAGTGGAGACGAAATTAATCACGACTGCCCTGTGGTTATTAGGGTCCTCTGGGTCAATGGGAGTGTATGTCCGATAAGCTTCCATCAAACGCTCCAAGTATGCTGCTGGGGACTCATCCTTACCCTGCCTTATCTCACTAACCTTAGACATATTTGTAGGTTTCCTAGCAGCCGATCTCAATCCCCCTGATAGCAACTGGCAATACCGGTGGAGAGCCTCCTTACCTCTATTGGTGTTGGGGTCCCACTCTGGGCGGGTTTCAGGAAACAGGTGGTTCAGGTGGACCGGATCCTGAGTTGGGCGACCATCGGGACCAATAACGCCCTTACGGGCTCCCAGGAGTATGCGATCACGTTTTTCAGTGGTGAAAAGAACGTGAAGAGGCTGTTGACAATCATCCCAAGTACGCTGATGTGTGAAGAAGACAGTTTCTAAGAGAGAAATAAGGTTCTGGGGCTTATCCTAGAATGAGGGGTTTTGCTGTTTCCAGTTATATGTGTCACTCATGGAGAATGGGACATACACCAGAGAAGGGGCCTGGCTGGTGCCTGGGGCCTAGGGAACTTCCCTTAAAGGAAAAAGTGGAATAGAAACTGGGGCCCTGGGACTACCGGCGGAGGAAGATGGTTGGGGTTCGGATCCACCACATGCCATCCCTCCCCATGTTGGGGGGGGGGCTCAGTACTGAAGAGGGGTCAGACTGGTGAGAGTCCAACTGGTCAGGGGACAGGTACGGAGGAGGGGGAGTGGTGGGTATGGGGGGGAGGTAGTACAGATGTGGAATCCAAAGATTCCTCAGGGTCAGCAGGGATAACAGGGTATAGTGAAGGTTTTGAGGGCCTTCCCTTGGTAGGGTTATCTACTACATGGATTTGGACAGGGGATTGATGAGGAGCCTGGAGTAAACTGTAATCAATCCAGGCCATAATATACGGAATCTGGTCAGGATGTCCTCTTGGACTGCTATAGACTATTGTGCGGATCTTCCCTGACAAAGAACGGTCAAAACTCCTATCCGGGGGCCAGCCCACCCCAAACGCCGGCCAATCTACCTGGCATAACCTAGTAAGGATGGCTTTGGAGACCAAAAACCCATAACCCTCAGCCAGTCGCCTAAAGGTTTTGAAATCCTTGAGGACAGTTTGTAGAGGAGATTGAGGGTTAGAAGAAGATTGCCCCATTACGGGAGACTCAGTAGTATCAGCAATGGAAGTGGTTAAGAGCAGCAGGCAACAGGCAGTTGGAGGACAGAAAATGAAAGACAATGACAGGAAGAGCAAAACAAAAGAGGAGCAAGCAATGACACAATTCCCCGGGGACCATGTCATGTAGAAAGCGAAAACAGAACAGAACAGGCTCACTCGTGGCGTCCCGGGAGAAGCGGTGAGAGCAAGTTATGCTGCGTCCAGCCCTGCTTCTCACCCCAGGAGTACTCACCAGAAACAGAAATCAGGATGCTTCCATCAGGATTGAAGAGAAAAATAATTTGACCGCACCGTGATGTGCCCAGGGCCCACGGGAGTCAGAGGGGCTGAAGGAAGTGATTCAGTGGTCACCCTCTCTGAGTCCTAGAAACCCCAGGACTGCACCGTGGTAGCGGAGGCCTGGTCTGACAGGAATGGCCAAAGGCCAATCTCGGGGGGACCTTCAAGTGAAATGGACACCGAGTGCAAAACAGAGACCAAGGCCAATCCAATCTTATGAAACATCAATTTATTAGCCAGCCAGCAGCAGCGTAGGAGCTAGTCCATTGGATCTGCCCTGAACCGTAGAATTAGCATTCCTTATATACGCAAAACCCACAAAGTTATCTAAGCAAAGCAGGTGTGCATGCGTGGCAGTTTCACAGAGGTTTTTTTTGTTTTGTTTTAGATTTTTTGTTTTGTTTTATCTTGCTTCACCATTCCCCCTGGAGCCCCTGCCCAAATTCGTCTAAGGGACACCCTGTACCTTGTGGTTTTGGCTCTTCTTCCTTATTGGAAACAGGAACAGGGTAGAGATCTTGTGACTGTGCCAAAGAGGGGCCTCAGTAATCTTGCTAACAAGGTATTCTGAACAGGGTTTCCACACTAACCAATGGTTTTGAAATGCTTTTGTTCAATAAAAGAGGGTATCGTGAGATGCTATATGTCTCAGGGTAAAAGGTTGAGGGGAGAGTTTCTGAGAAAAAAAATAGGAGCTGGTGGAAGGAAGGTACGGTCCCAGGGAAAAAGCAGCCTTGATCGTGTAGTAATTGCATCATCTGACCACTTGAGGGAGACTTAGTGTTTGAAGGCTTCAGATGTGACTAATTTCTGACAGGGGACAGCCAGGGAAGAGCTGCTGAATATGTTCTGAGATGTGGAATAATAGGGCTGCCCCATCATCCAGGTGTTTTGCATTCACTCGTTTCCCCAAACTCCTCCTGCTGCTGAAAACTTTTATCAATAGGCTTGTCTTTCTGCTGGGGAAGGGATCAGCACTGGACAGAAATCATTATGGAGATGGAGTCCCCAGCTCAGCTCAGGTCAGCTCAGCTCAGTCAGCTCCTTTGTGACCTGCTCCCGTGGTTCCCAGGTGAGGAAGGAGAATGGAGAGGGCATTATGGAGAAGGACAGGAGGCTGGGAGACGTCCCTTGAAGTCTGAACTTTGCTACATTTTCTGTCTTGATGAGAGAAGTTTCTGAGAGATGATCTAGGACTTAGAAGAAAGGGGCCTTGGTGAAATGGATTAATCAGTTTTGTGATCAGAGATTGAAGGGAGAGTTTGAGAAAAGAAAGCAAACAATATTGGTTCTATAATCTCTGATGTCTCTTGGTTAATTTCAGGTTCACAAGGGGATGTTGTTTTCACCCAGTCCCCTCTGTCCCTCTCTGTGGCTCTGGGAGAGTCACCATCAACTGCAGGGCCAGTCAGAGCCTGTTACATAGCAATGGGCACACTTCCTTACACTGGTATCAACACAAACCAGGACAAGCTGTTCAATCCCTGATTTATG
>JAQQSU010019587.1:0-10225 GCA_028627135.1 Pseudochirops cupreus
CATTAGCTTTTTGGTCCTCTTTTGTCATTTGAGTTAATCTGTTTTTTAGGGTATTAATTTCTTCAGTCAGATTGCTGACTCTCTTTTCATGATTTTCTTGCAACATTCTTATTTCTCTTCCCAATTTTTCTTCCACTTCTCTTATTTGGTTTTCAGAATCCTTCTTCAGCTGATCTCTAGCTTTAAGGCAATCTTCATATTTATTGGAAGCCCCTGGTGGCGGGGCTCTGGCTGTGCTGTCCTCCTGCAGCTCTCTGCCTTGGTCCTTCTTTTCTTCAAAGAAAGAATCTAGGGTTTGGTTGCTGTTCTTACTCTGCTTCTTATGCTTATTCTTAATCATGGGTGGTCAGTCCATGACTTTTTTTTTTTAATCTCTGTAGAGCTCTGCTTCTGGAGGGAAAAGCTCTGTCCCAAATCGCTGGGGTCCTCCCAGGTGCTGGACTTCTTAGGGAGGTGCTGGTCCCTCCGTCACTTCTGGCTGACTGAATAAAAACGAACCACAGGACCAACGCCCAAGACCATGATCCAAATCCAGGCCGCTCAACGCGAGAGCACTTGGCCTCTGAACAATCGCGTGGTCCCCCTGCAGTCTGCAGGCTGAGAGCTCTGAAGCAGAGGCAGAGGCGGGTGCAGAACCTCCGCCTTTCGCTTCTCAGCCCTGGAGGCGTTTCAGCTGGACCGCTTTTCTCTCACGACCTGGCCACTGACCTAGTTCTGGATCCTGCCACAGCTGCCGCCAATCTGCTCACCTGAAGCTTCAGCCGGGGCTCGGCTCCTCTCGTCTGGCCGTCCCCGGGGCACAGCCACGGCTTCAGGGCAGGCTGGTTTCGGTTCGCAGTGATGATATGGTTCCTTGTAGCCGAGCTGACTTTAGTGGGAAGTATCTTTGTGTGCGTTTTGGAGTTCTAGGATTGGTTTAGAGTCCTGTTTTATGGGTATTTTGGGGTGGGTACGTGAGAGCTGCGATATGTTACTGCTCTTACGCTGCCATCTTGACCCTGCCCCCCTTCTAAATTTTTTGTATCTCCTCTTTTGTGCTTATTTTAGAGTTATTTGTTGATTTTCTAGTTTTTTTTATAATCCATATTCAAGTTCCTTTTTCATTCATGTCCAGTTCTTCATGAGCCCATTTGGAGTTTTCTTGGCAAAGATCCTGGAATGGTTTGCCATTTCCTTCTTCAGCTTGTCTCATAGATAAGGAACTGAGGCAAACAGGGTTAAGTGACTTGCCCAGGGTCACACAGCTAGTAAGTGTCCCAGGCCAGATTTGAAGTTAGGAAGAGGAATCTTGATGCCAGGCCCAGCACTCTATCCACTGCTAAGCACAGAGCCTTAAACATAACAGATGACTAATAAGTATTTGTTGAATGGGTTAATAAGAAGCATTATTCCTCTTTTCCAATTACAAATGATTTCTCATTTTAGTTTAAATTGCCTCAAGGAAAGAAAATATTTAACATTTTACCTTCTTTTTTCCCCCCTACTTTTTTAACATTTTTATTTAAAGTTTTGGTTTCCAGTTACTATCCTTCCCTCCCTCCCTCCTCTTACCCCTCCATAAGACAGTAAGTAATCAGATATAGGTTATACTTGTGCAATCATGTGAAACATATATATAAATTAGTCATTTTGCACAAGAAGATTCAAATAAAAGAAAAAAATGAAAAAAGTGAAAAATAACATGTTTTAGTCTGTTTTCAGACAATATCAGTTTTTTCTCTGGAGGTGGATAGTATGCTTCATCATTATTAGTCCTTTGGGATTGCCTTGGATCATTGTATTGCTGAAAATAGTGAAGTTATTCACAGTTCTTCATAAAATAATATTGCTTTTACTGTGTAGAACATTTTTCTGGTTCTCTTTGCTTCACTATGCATCAGTTCATGTAAGTTTTTCCAGGTTTTTTTGAGATGATCCTGTTTGTCATTAGTGTCCGAGTTTTCCCATATCTACTCCAACATCCAGCATTTTCCTTTTTTGTCATATTGGCCAATCTGATAGGTGAGGCGATACCTCAGAGTTGTTTTAGTTTGCATTTCTCTGATCAATAGTGATTTTAGAGCATTTTTCATATGATTATAGATAGCTTTGATTTCTTTATCAGAAAACTGCCTATTCACATCCTTTGACCATTTTCAGTTGGGAAATTATTTGTATTTTTATAAATTTGACTCAGGTCTCTATATATTTGAGAAATGAGGTTTTTTATCAGAGATAACTATTACAGATTCCCCCCTTGTCTGTTTTCTGCTTTTCTAATAATTTTGGTTGCTTTGGTTTTGTTTGTGCAAAAACTTTATAATCAAAATTAATCTGTTTTATTTTTTGTAATGCTCTCTATATTGTCTTTGGTCCTAAATTCTTCCCTTATACAGAAATCTGACATATAAACTGTTCTGTTTTCTCTTAATTTGCTTATGATATCACCCTTTATGTGTAAATATGTACACATTTTGACCTTATCTTGGTATATGATTTATCTAAATGTTGGTCTTTATCTAGTTTTTGCTATATTGTTTTCAAGTTTTCCTAGCAGTTTTTGTCACATAATAAGTTCTTATTCTAAAAGTTTAGATTTTTGGACTTATCATATGCTAGATTACTATAATCTTATTTACTGTATATGTACCTCATCTATTCCATTGGTCTACCACTGTTTCTTAGCCAGTACCCGGTTGTTTTGAGAATTACTGCTTTATAATACAGTTTGAGATTTGAGAGGGGCAGACCACCTTCTTTCACATTTTTTTCATTGGTTCCCTCAATATCCTTGAGCTTTTGTTCTTCCAGAGATGAATTTTGTGATTATTTCTCTAGCTCTATAAAATAATTTTTCATAGTTTGATTGGTATGACAATGAATAAATAGATTAATTTAGATAGAATTGTCATTTTTATTATATTGGCTCAGCCTACCCATGAGCAATTGATATTTTTCCAGTTGTTTAGGTCTGACTATTTGTGTGAAAAGTGTTTTATAGTTGTGTTCATATAGTTCCTGGGCTTGTCTTGGCAGGTAGAATCCCAAGTATTTTATATTGTCCATGGTTATTTTAAATAGAATTGCTCTTTCTCTCTCTTTCTGCTGGACACTTTGTTGGTGATATATAGAAATGATTATTATTTAGGTGGGTTTTGTTGTATCCTTCAACTTTGCCAAAGTTGTTAATAATTTCAAGTTGTTTTTTAATTGATCCTCTGGGATTTTCTAAGGATAACATTATATCACCTGCAAAGACTGATAGTTTTGTTTCCTCATTGCCTATTCTAATTCCTTGGATTTCTTTTTCTTCTGTTATTGCTATAGCTAATATTTCTAGTACAGTATAAAATAATATAGGTGATAATGACCTTGCTTCACCCCTGATTATATTGGGAAAGCTTCTAGCTTATGCCCATTGTGGATAATGCTTGCTGATGGTTTTAGATAAATCCTACATATATTTAAGGTAAGTTGTATTTATTCCTATGCTTGCTTCTTTTTAAAAAAAAATAGGAATGTGTGTTATGTTTTGTCAGAAGCTTTTTCTGCATTTGCTGAAATAATCATATGATTTCTATTGGTTTTGTATTTGTTATGGCCAATTATGCTGATAGTTTTCCTACTTTTGAACCAGCCTTGCATTCCTGGTATAAATCCCACTTGGTCATAGTGTATGATCCTTGTGGTAAATTGCTGTAGTCTCTTTGCTAGTATTTTATTTAAAATTTTTGCATTAATATTCATTAGGGAAATTGGTCTGTATGTTTCTTTTTCTTTGTTTTGGCTCTTCCTGGTTTAGGTATCAGCACCATATTCATGTCATGAAAGGAATTTGGTAGGACTTCACCTGTTTTTCAAAATAGTTCATATATTATTGGCATTAATTATTCTTTAAATGTTTGGTAGAATTTGCTTGTGAATTCATCTGGTTCTGGGGATTTTTTCTTAGAGAGCTCATTGATGGCTTGTTCAATTTCTTTTTCTAAGATTGGATTATTTAAATATTTTATTTCTTTTACTTTTTTTTTTTTTTGTTTTGGAGGGGGAAGTCAGGGCAATTGGGGTTAAGTGACTTGCCCAAGGTCACATGGCTGGTAAGTGTTAAGTGTCTCAGGCCAGATTTGAATTTAGGACCTCCTGACTCCAGGGCCCATACTCTATTCACTGTGCCACTTAGCCACCCCTTCTTCTACTCTTAATGTGGGTAATTTATATTTTTGTAGCTATTAATCCATTTCATTTAGATGGTCAAATTTATTGGCACATTGGGCAAAATGGCTTCTAACAATTGTCTTAATTTTCTCTTCACTGGTGGTGAATTCACCCCTTTCGTTTTTGATACTAGTAATTTAGTTTTCTTCTTTCATCTTTTAAATCAAATTAAACAATGATTTATCTACTTTATTGTTTGTTTGTTTTTTCTCCATAAAACCAGCTTCTAGTTTTATTTATTAGTTCAATAGTTTTCTTATTTTCAATTTTGTTAATTTCTCCTTTGATTTTCAGGATTTCCAGTTTGGTTAATTGGAGAATTTTAATTTGTTCTTTTTCTAGTTTTTTTTAGTTGCATGCCCAATTTATTGCTCTGCCTTTTCTATATTTTAGTGATATAAGCAATTAGAGATTTAAATTTTCCCTTATGTACTGCTTTGGCTGCATCTAATACATTTTGGTAAGTTGTCTCATTGTTGTCTTTTTCTTTAATGAAATTATCGATTGTTTCTATGATTTGTTCTTTGATCCACTTATTTAACACTTTAAAAATCTTTTTTTTTCTGTTTAAAGTAGGTTTTACTACATCAGTAGAATTTGATAAACCTAGGGGCTTGAGTGACTGATATGTTCTGCTCAGCCAGATGTCCAGGATATATCCAGTTATTTAACAGCTAGTGACTGCTTTTAGTATTAGGAATATTGGAAAGAATATTGTGAAAATACACAAATACACAGCTTGTTGAGAATAACTCTAATTAGTTATAGATTATTTATGGTTATAACCCCTAATATTTGAGATCTTTTAGTTTTAACATGTTGTATTTATGAGAGTCCTTTTAAACAAAAATGTTAAAAAATGTAGTTTTAAAATAAAAGTTGAATTTTATGTTATCAATTTCTTTTCTGTCTTAAGAAAAACTTGATCTTTGACCATTCATTTCTCTTTTTTTGGAGGGGTAAAATGTTTTTTATTCTGAATTTAAGCACCAAAAAAGAGCATTTCGATACACAGAACAGAACACAAAAAAGAGAATTGCATACGAATCTGTGAATCTACATTTCATTCCACTTGTCATTTATTCTAAAAAGATATAAGTTCTGCATGTTTCTTTCAAAATTAATTTGCCTGTCTGTGCTTTCTTCTGAAAATTCTGTTCTCTTTTGTACATTTTTTTAACAAGGCCCTCTTTTTTTTTTTAACATCACTATTTTGTTTGTTTTGTTTTTTGCTTTTTGGAGGGCAGTTGGGGTTAAGTGACTTGCCCAAGGTCACATGGCTAGTTTTTGTGTTAAGTGTCTGAGGCTGGATTTGAACTCAGGTCCTCCTGACTCCAGAGCTGGTACTCTATTCCCTGTGCCACCTAGCTGCCCCAACATCACTGTTCTTAATAGTATAATTTATTAGTAGCCCCCTTGCCCAAATCCTCTCAATTAAATTGAATTAGAGAGAAAGGTTAGGGTACTTAGAGAAAGAAAGAAAAGAAAAACAGAACTTGTAACAAATAAACATAATCAAGCAAAACACCACATGGTAGACAAGTCCAGAAATGTATTTCTCTGTACTTTGTATCTATTACATCTTTAGATGACATGCTTCATTTTAGGTCTTCTGGAGACATGTTTAATGATGTTTGATTTCATCCAGTTTAGATCTCTGTAGAGCCACCTTGTGGCTAGGTAATTTAACTACAACTGGTGTTTCAAACTTTCTACTTGTGAATGACCCTCACATAGGAATGGTACTACCATTAGAACAAGAACTGGAGCATTTGATTACTAGAATCCTCCCACCAGCCGCTGTCTCCAGAACAATTGGAGACCTGCCCACTGAGGCTGAGATGTGTTACTGATATATTTGAACTGGAACTGAAAAGACTTTTCCCCATAAAAACAATATTATAAATAAAGATTAGGTTCTATAATTGAGTTACATAATGAGTTAAACAGAGGATTAACCTGGATACTTAATCGTCTTTCTTAACTTTTTTCCCCCTTGTGTTCCAAATTCCAAACAACTGACTTGATTGAACTTTTGGAATGCGACCTATTTATAAGCTGGGATTACTTATATTATTCTTTTTCTAAAAAGTTCCTTTTTTTTCTTTTTTAAAAATTAATTTGTTTGTTTACTTTTAGTTTACAAGATTCAGTTCCACAATCCCTTGAGTTTCAAATTTTCTCCCCTTCCCTCTCCTTCCCCCGCCCCTCAGAATTCTCAATTCTGAAATTAAAAGATGGAGAAATGAATAAATAAAACACAAACTAGCTTTAAAAATCCTTAAAATCTAGAGATCCCCTAAAAGAAGGAATAATTAAAAATTACAAGCAAAGATTCAGAAGGAAGGAATGCAATCAAGTATAGGATCTGCAAATACTTTCACATTAGACATTAGTTAGGTTGTAAAGAAGGATTGTAATGGATGGAATGAACAATGGGAAAGAGGAAACAAAACCAAACAAGAAGAGAAGCAGGTAGTTTGCTTCAGTCTGCATTCAAACTCTGGTCTTTCTAGTTCTTTCTCTGAACATAGACATCTCCTTATATAATTAGTCTTTTGGAGTTGTCTTAAAGCCTTGCATTGCTGAGAAGAGTCCAGTCTATCAAAGTTGGTCATCATATATACGTTGTGTCTGTAATTGTGTACAAATTTCTCCTGGTTCTGCTCTTCTCACTTAGCATCAGTTTGTATAAGTCTCTCCAGGTTAATATGAAGTCCGTCTGCTTCTCATTTTTTATAGCACAATAGTATTCCGTTACATTCATATACCACAACTTGTTTAGCCATTCCCCAATTGACGGTCATCCCCTTAATTTCCAATTCTTTGCCACCACAAAAACAGCTGCAATAAATATTTTTGTACATACAGGTCTTCCTTCCACGTCTATGATCTCTTTGGGATACAACCCTAGAAGTGACATTACTGGGTCAAAGGGTATGCAGTTATTTATAGCCCTTTTGGCCTAGTTCCAGATTGCTCAATCAGTTCACAACTCCACCAACAATGCATTAGTGTTCCAATTTTTCCACATCCTCTCCAGCATTTGTCATTTTCCTGTTTTGTCATCTTAGCCAATCTGACTGGTGAGATGTGGTGGCTCAGAGTTGTTTTGATTTGCATTTCTCTAATCAACAGTGATTTAGAGCATTTTTTCATGTGCTTATAGATATCTTTAATTTCTAGCTCTGAAAATTGCTTGTTCATATCCTTTGACCATTTATCAGTTGGGGAATGACTTGTATTCTTATATATTTGACCCGGTTCTCTGTATATTTTAGAAATGAGGCCTTTATCAGAGACACTGGTCGTAAAAATTCTTTCCCAATTTCCCACTTCCCTCTTAATGTTGGTTACATTGGCTTTGTTTGTACAGAAACTTTTTGATTTAATGTAATCAAGATTATGCACTTTCCATTTTATAATGCTCTCTAACTCTTGTTTGGTCATAAAGTCTTCCCTTCTCCATAAATCTGACAGGTAAACTAATCCTTGCTTTCCCAGATTACTTACAGTATCAGCCTTTATGCCTAGATCATGCACCAATTTAGACTTGATTTTGGTCTGTGCCCAGTTTTGGCCATACTATATTCCAGTTTTCCCAGCAGTTTTTGTCAGATAGTGAGTTCTTATCCCCCAAACTGGGGTCTTTGGGTTTATCAAACAGTGGATTACTATAGTCATTGCCTGCTGAGTCTCATGTACACAATCTCTTCCCTTGATCCACTGCTCTGTTCCTCAGCCAGTACCAAACAGTTTTGATGACTGCTGCTTTGTAATACAAATAAAAATCTGGTCCGGCGAGGCCCCCTTCCCTAGCATTCCTTTTCATTAACTGCCTAGGTATTCTGGACCTTTTGTTCTTCCAAATGAATGTTGTTACTATTTTTTCTAGCTCTGTAAAGTAAATTTTTGGTAGGTTTATTGGTCTGGCACTAACTATGTAATTTAATTTAGGTAAAATTGTCATCTTTATTATATGAGCTCGGCCCAGCCACGAGCAATGGCTGTTTTTCCAGTTGGTTAGGTCTGACTGTACTTGTGTTCATGTGGGTTTGTGTTATTTTATATTTGAGTGTCATTTGCTGAGGGCTGTCCTTAGACTGCTAAGAGACACAGACTGTACCCCAGTATTCGTTCCCAAACCTGTGCGAGATGAGCAAGAGAGGGCGGCTCCCAAGGTCTCTTTAGAAGGCAGGCAGAGGTATTTTGTTTGTATCCACGTAGGTAACTTCAGGCGGCTGTTGAGGCCAATGATTACATCCCAGTGGGACAACATAAGGAAAAGTTGTGCTCATACGCTTTGTCCCTAGCTGTTTATTTCTGACTTTTTACATCTTCGCAGTCTACTCAAAACATTTTCCTGATTCTTTTTTTAATGTTTTTTAAAAATTATGACAACAAATAATCAGCAAACATGAATATTTCCATATACAAAGGATGGAAAAAGAAGACTCTGGAGGATACTGTGAATCTATTAGATACAATTTATTTTTAAAAATTAAACATACCAGTTGCTAGTACTAACGTTGCTCTGTTCCTCTTCTGAGTTTCCACCTTTTTGTCTGTTTCTAAATGTTTCATTGACGCTCTTTTCTCTTTCTTTTGTTTTATGTAACTCTCATTTATAATTATACTCTTCCCCCAGAAGCCTCCGTTTTGATACACACAGTCAAGCAGAACAGAATTGCAGTGTGTGATGTCTGCCAGAAAGCATGCTGTGTTCATTAAAAATTGGTTTAGTATTTTACTTTTCTCACTTACATGTAAAAACAACTTTTAACATTTGTTTTTAAAACTTTGATTTCCAAATTTTCTCCCTTCCTCTCTCCCCCCCTCCATCCTCACCACCACCCACTGGAGAAGGCGAGCAATTTGATATAGATTGTATGTGTGTAGTCATGCAAAACATTTCCATATTAGTAATGTTGTGAAAGAAAACATAGACCAAAAAAAAACTTTTCAAGAGATGTAAAGAAAAAGGGCAGTTAGAAGGCGCAGTGAATGAAGTACCAGCCCTGGAGTCAGGAGGACCTGAGTTCAAATCCAGCCTCAGACACTTGACACTTACTAGCTGTGTGACCTTGGCCAGGTCACTTAGCCCCGATTGCCTTGATTTCCCCCCTCAAAAAAATAGAAATATAAAGAAAGTTAAAGAAGTATGCTTTCAGTCTGTATTCAGACATCATCATTTCTTTCTCTGAGGATGGATAGCATTTTTCATCATAAGTCCTTTAAAGTTGTCTTGGCTCATTGTATTGCTGAAAATAGCTAAGTCATTAACAGCTGATCATCTTACAATATTGCTGTTACTTTGTACACAGTACATTTCACTTTGCATCAGCTTATGTAAGTCTTTCCAGGTTTTTCTGAGAGCATCCTGCTCATCATTTCTTATAGCACAGTAGTATTCCATCATAATCACATACTAAAATTTGTTTAGCCATTCTCCAGTTGATGGGCATTCCCTCAATTTCCAGTTCTTTGCCCCCAGAAAAAGAGCTACTATAAATAGTTTTGTACATATAAGGCCTTTTCCTTTTGGGTTTTTTTAATGTCTTTTGGGATACAGACCTGATATGGCATTGCTAAGTCAAAGGGTATGCATGGTTGTGAGCATGCTTCCAAATTGTTCTGTAGAAGGGTTGAATCAGTTCACAACTCCACCAATTGTGCATTAATGTCTCATTTTTCCCCACACCCCCTCCAACATTTATCGTTTACCTTTTATAAACTATTAGCCTGTCTACTAGATATGGAGTGGTATCTCAGAATTTTTTAAAATTTGAATTTCTCCATTCGGTAATGTTAGAATATTTTTTTTCTTTTCTTTTTTTTTTAAATAATAAATTTATTTTATTAAATTTTTTTTGAGTTACATATTTTCTCCCCGTCTTTCCCCCGCCCACCACCCCAAAACAGCCATCCCAGTGTTTCCCCCCTCCCCCAGTCTATTCTCTCCTATGTCACTTTTTGGTAGGGCAGGATGGATCTCCCAACTGCAGTGCCTGTGTATCTCAAGTTCCAGTTG
>JAQQSU010019588.1:0-10225 GCA_028627135.1 Pseudochirops cupreus
TGAATGGAATTAAAGAGCTGAGCTCCATCTTTATGAGAGGGAGTATTTCCTGAAGATTTCACATGCCAATCAGGTTCTGAAATGACATCATTTTTTATATTTTCTATGACACCTGCTGTTGACTTGTGGTCTTTTTCTTTTGAAATTAAACTTCTGTGCTTTTGTTTAATAACAAGAGAACTCTTTGGAGGTTTTGTATGTCCCTTTTTCTGGGAAATCCTTATTCTGCTATTGCCATTTCTTTCATTATGTGTGGAACGACATTTGTTTGAAAGACATCTTCCAGCTGGAGCAGAACTTGTTTCCCTGTAAAATTTGTTTTCCTGACGCCCAGCTTCTCTGACATGACAATATACTGGAGTCCCAAACATTTCATAAATTCCTGGTCCTTTGTCAGCTGAATTTATTTCCTTGAACATATCACTGTATTTCAGGTCCAAAAAGTTAAATTTTGACTTTGCTGGAGGAACAGAAGAAGGAGCAGTAGTCTTTTTTGTTTCAGAATGTTTGCAGGTACAGGGAAATCCTTGCCTTTGGGGTTTCAAAGCATGGAGATATAATGGTTTCTCCTCTGTGTGTGGCCCTCTCCTTTGAAGTTTGGTTGATTGCCTGGGCTTGGACTCATCAAGCCCTAAAGTGGGAAACACTTGCCTTTTCATGCTTGCTTTCTGGACAGTGGGCTTGATGGAACCTTCGATAGAAATTGCAGGGCTCTGAGATGTCCTGCTATTCATCTTTGGCTTTGAATCCAATTTCTTCCTGTAGGTCTTCATCTCGCGTTTGTCATTTTCTTGGTGAGCAAGTCTATGGAAGGTGTTGCTATTGCCATGAAGAGTACTCTTTCTCTTTGAGAGACCCTGTTTGGCCAAGGCTGGTTCTCTGGGGCATTCATTTCCAGGAAAAGTAATGCAGACTAGAGGCACCATTTCGCTCATTTCTGTTCCTGTTGTTTCTGATTCTGCTACTTTTGTGGATATCTCTCTGCCCATGTGGCTTTTGGATAGTCTTGCTGTATGGTCAGGAGTGATAACCATGGGAATGGTTGTAAAGACAAATTCTGAAATATGATTTTGCTCACTTGTCTCATCTGTATGCTCTGATGTACTCTTCAGATTGGGAAGCTCATTTCTAGAACCTTCACTCTGGCCTTGTGTCATTATTGAAGGGTTAACTTCTTGGAGCTTGGTCTGAGTGACACGAATCATTCCTTGATCTTGTTCATGATTCCTACTCCTTAAACTATGTTGATTTCTTGATGTTCTACAATGAGTATTTCCCTTGTCACTATCTCTTATTCTACCATCATGGGAATCAATCTCTTTGTCTTTGGAAATATTGTCTTCTTTTAAAATGTCCTCATTCTCAAAGGATGCCCATAATGGACTTTTTGCAAAATGAGAATCTTCAAGTTGGACACCATCTTCAGTTTTTCCATGTTTTAGATTTCCTTCCCTTTCCAGATGCTCTTTTAAACCCTCATCTAATGAATGCCAATGATCCTTCTGAAAAGAGCACATATTCCTAGACCAAATGGAATTGTAACTGTTAGATGTTCTGAGACTATGGTCCACAAAGACTTTAGACTGGGTTTGTTGCAATTTATTTGATAACTGAAAGCCATCAGATAGGCTGGTGGGTTCTAGGAGACTAGGCATAGGATATATAGTGCTTGCAATATGTCTTTCTGTCTTTTTAAGAAGCTTGTTATTTTCTTGAAGAACAGATTGACTTGACCCAGTAGGCAAGAATGATAGTTGTGGTAAGGGAAACTAGAAGAAAAGAGCAAAAATTCTGATGAGTATTAAAATGTTAAATGTTAATAATTGAATAATCCATGATCCTAAGTTAACACCAACCAGAATGTTGTTTGGTCAGTGACACCTTCTAGAATAGTGAAAATACTAGGATCTACAATAGATTCCAGGTGTTATAATTAGAATCTCATTTCCAACAGTCTTTAAGTATTTTTGAGAATAAAAAGGAAAAATTAATTGATTTTATTTTTAAAGGACTAGGCTTATTTTAAGATTCACATAGCTTTACATATTTGCACAATGAATGTCCTGTTAGATAAGATTTTTTTTTATTAAGGACAAGAGATATATAACTTCCTCCTATTTGAATCTTCAAAATAATTGGTCCAAGTCTTTTGAAATTCTTCATTTGATTAATTCAAAATTACTTTATTCTTATGTTAACATTGATTATCATGAGACTTCCAACATACATTAGAATGCTGAGGATGAATGCTCATCTAGGCGAGTCGCAGCTAGATGAGTGTCTTAGAAATACTACATCCCTGATGTCTAAAATTAGTCACCACACGTGATATAAAAGACAGACCCTTGTCCTTTCAATTTCAAGATCCAATTTCAAGCTGAGCTGGCTTTTGTTCTTTGCCTCCAGAGGTCAGTATAACCTAATGCAAGAAATCTAAGTGCCTGGCCTGTAATACATAGATAGGAAAACAATCTAGGCAGTGTATAGAAGCCATAGTTTACTGTGACAGCATTTTCACAGGTACACATGGGAAAAGGTAGCTAATTTGGGGCTTATGTTATTTAGTACTTCTTTCTAATAATCACTGTAGGTACCTGGGTAGGAGGAGAAAGGGCAATATGAACACAGGAGTTAGAAAGAAAAAGAAGTCACACAATATTTTGGAAGTACATTTTCTTACCTCTAAATTAGAATTTTCCTCCATCTCAAAAGAGATGAACGAAGAATAAATGAAGTATCAAACCACTTTTGCCCAGTGCCTGAATTCTTCCTTAACAGCACGTATCAGCTGTTAGGACAGAGAATCAGCCTCAAAGCTGGACAGATAGAGGTCTAAGTCTCAGCTCTGACACGTGCTCTAGGTCAAGGTGTTCAGTTGAAATAGAAACTCCCTGCAGGCACATATTGACTTAGACTACCACAAATGAGCATCATCTATGTCACATTGTAGTTTTATTTATTTTTGTTAAATCTTTCTCAATTACACCTTAACCCAATTCTTGCTGCATTCTAGAGTCTTGATGGCTGCTTATGGTCAATGGGTCAAGTTTAACATCTCTACTCTAGGAATCTAAGACAGTGGTTCTCAACCTTCCTAATGCCGCGACTCTTTAATACTTGTATGTGGGCATATCTGCATGTGGGCGGACCTTCCTGGAGACAGAGGAGCAGTGTCTCAGTTCCTAAGACCATTGGAAATATGTGTTTTCCGATGGTCTTAGGCAACCCCTGTGAAAGGGTCGTTTGACCCCCAAAGGGGTCATGACCCACACGTTGAGAACCACTGGTCTAAGACTATAAAGCACAGAGGAGGTGCTGACCTGCTTTGGTGGAGGGAGTTTCCTCATCTTGGAGTAATCTCATTTTATGCCATCTTCTCTAGTAAATTGCTCCCTCTATTGTCCCTACTCTATCCCTAATCTTCGAACTCTTTCAGTCTCCTAGCAGACTGCCTAATACCTATGCCCATGTTTCCCAAATCCTAAAAAAACAAAACTAAAAAAACCTCTCACCTGATCAATTCATCCCTGCTAGCTATCATCCTATATCTGTCTTCCCTTGCATGACTAAACTTTGGAGAACAATCTATAACAGGTGTATCCATTTTCACTTTCTTCTTAAGTCTGCAATCTGGCTTCTGACTTCATCAATCAAATGAAATTCTTTCTCTAAAGTTACTAATAATATCTTAATTGCTAGATCTAATGGACTTTTCTTAATCCTCATCTTTCTTGATCTCTTTGCAGCCTTTGACACTGTCAATCAGCCTCTTCTCTCTAGGTTTCCATGACACTATTCTATCCCTGTTCTCCTGCGTGGTTGAATGCTCCTTCTCAATTTCCTTTGCTGGATCTTCATCCAGGTCATACCAGCTAACATTGAGTGTCTTTCAAAGCTCTGTCTTGAGCCCTCTTCTTTTCTTCCTCTATTATCTCACTTGATAATCTCATCAACTCCCAGAGATTCAGTTATCATTTCTATGCAGATGTTTCTCAAATCTATTTATAAAGTCCTAACCACTCTTTTTGACCTCTAATCTCATCTCCAGTGGCATACTGAATATCGTGTACTGGACAGCCTCTAATAAATTCTCTGGTCCAAACTGAACTCATCTTTCAAACCCTCTGCTCTTCCAAACTTCTATATGGCTGTTGAAGATACTCCAAGAATCCTTCTCTCTCACTCCTCCCACCCCTTCCATCCAAAGAGTTAAATCCTGTCATTTCTACCTTTGTAATATCTTCAGCATGTACTCCCTTCTCTTTTTTTTTTTAATTTTGGAGGGAGGAAGGCAAGGCAATTGGTGTTAAGTGACTTGCCCAAGATCACACAGCTAGTGTGTACAGTGTCTGAGGTCAAATTTGAACTCAGGTCCTCCTGACTCCAGGGCTGGTGCTCTATTCACTGTGCCATCTAGCTGCCCCAACATCCCTCTTCTCTTTTCTAACACTGCCATGACATCAGCGCTGGCCTGCATCACCTCACACCTGGTTTTTCTGCAATAGCCTGCTGGCTAATCTCCTTGACTCAAGTCTCTGCCTCTGCCACTCCATTCCATCCCCTAAACAACTACCAAGATGATCTTTCTCATACACAAATCTAGTCATGTCATCCTGCCCCTCATTCCATAAACTCTAGTGGCTCCCTATTACCTCCAAGATCAAATATAAATCCAGTATTTTCTTCAAAGCCCATCATAACCTCCTACCTTTCCAGTCTTCTTACATCTTGCTTCCTTATACATACTCTGTGCTCTAGTGACACCAGCCTCCTTGTGATTCCTCACACAGGACACTCCATCTCTCAACTCTGGCATTTCCTCTGGCTGTTCCCCATGCCTGGAATTCTCTCCCTCCTCATCTCTACCTCGTAGACTCCCTCATTTCTTACAAGTTCTAATTAAAGTCCTGCCTTCCCCAAGGAGACTTCCCCAGTGTCCTTGAATGCTAGTGCCTTTTTACTAAGGTTTACAATATATATGTGTATATATACATCTTGTTTGGATACAGCTGTTTGCACTTTATCTCCTCCATAAGCTACTTGAAAAGCAGGGATTGTCTTTGACCGTTTTTTGTCTGTATGCCTAGCGCTTGGCACAGTCCTAGCACATAGTAGGCTCTTAATAAATTCTCGTGAACTAAGAGTTCCCTCTTGCATTATATTTCATTATAAACTCTATTGTGAAATCACAGATCCAGTCCCCATCCTTATCCCCAAACTAGTGTTTCATATTCTTGCAGGACACTAACTGATGATATACTTAGAAGAGTTAAAGTAGCCCTTTAGAAATGCTCTAAATAATAACAGCAAGGGATTTGAACATAGAGAAAAATCTAGTTTCACATATGTTTTCTAAAAAATCATTTGAATTCTAGGCATATAATAATGAAGCAAATCTATTGTTATAATTTTTTCCATTATATGGAAGACACTTGAAAATTGATACAAGGAAATGAAAAGGACTAATAGCAAATACCACCCAGTATATCCTTAGAAGGAAATATCTCCAGGAAATAAAGACCAAATTTTCAGTTATTGAATAGGACTTCTTAGCTGGAAAAGGTCCCTTAACTTCCTTTTTTTGTTTTTATTTCAATTATTACAAAGTAATATCTTACCTCAGTTCTTTGGCTGCTGAGTTTGATAACAGGTGTGGTAAAACCTTTAAAAAAAAAGATTAATAACACACTGAGTATTCCTAATAGTGAACTTGCAATCAAACTGGGTAGGGTGTTGGTAGGGAGGAGGATGTTTCTGGTCAAGGTTTATTGGAAAGTTTATTGAAAGTTAAGTATGATATTTATGCCATGGGAGTATTGCGCTGGATCACAGATTTAGAGCTGGAAAAGATGTTATTCCAGGGTTCTCATTCAACAGATGAGAAGAAATAAAATGACTCGTCCAAAGTCATAGAGATTTTAAGTGACAGTTAAGATATGAACCCAGGTCTCCTGGCTCCAAATTTAGAACTCATTTCACAGGGCCACAATGGGGCTCTAATTGTAACTTCAATTCAATCCCTGTGTCTCATGTTTCTAGGTGAGCCATGTGACTTCCCTCTGTACCTGATTCCCACTTAGAAGTAGCAGTTTTCTGGAGCCAGCTCAAATTAACTTAAAAGAATCACTTGTGGGGCAGTTAGGTGGTGCAGCAAATAGAGCACCCGTCCTGGAGTCAGGAGGACCTGAGTTAAAATCCAGCTTCAGACACTTATCACTTACTGTGTGACCTTGGGCAAGTAACTTAACCCCAACTGCCCTGTCTTCCCCACTCCAAAAAAAAAAAACCAAAAAAGGAGTCACTTGTAAAATTTTCAATATGAGCATGAACACTTCAGAAATTGGCAAACGCCACAAATTAAGGTTTGATTTATTGTTTTACTGAGTGTCTAGAGTTAGGAAAGTAATGGAGAAAATGTTAATAACGAAAATTAAACTTAAAAGTTTGTTATGCATACATTCCCATCACACACACCTCCAGAAAGCCAGCTGTTAAACATTTACCAGCATACCACTGCTTAGGAGTACTTTTATTATTTTAATATCAAATTTAAGGGGAGCTCATGAGCTGCAGTGGAGGGTTTCTGGCCCTGCAAGTAAGACAGACCTGAAAAGGAGAGGTAGTAGGAAGAGTGCTAGGCTCCAGTCTGGATTCTGGGAAAGAGGCAATAGGCCTCTTCACCACAAGGAAGTGATGAAACTTGTGATCTGCCAGCTGGGATGAGCTTCCTGACTATATTCCACTGGTTCTTGTGATGGGCTTTTCTTGTTCTAACTGTAAACTCCATTTTCTCTATGCTCTAAACTATATATTCCCATAAAACGGAGGCTCTATTGCAGGCCTTTCACCAGTTCAAGGGCCTCCTAATGCAGTGCCTCCATCATCACTGTGCACAGATCTATGTGTGCTCTCCAGCATCTATTGGGTATCCAAGAATTTCCATCTCTTTGACATATTGGCACTTTTCCAACTTGGCAAATGGTTGTACTAACATAGCTACTGGAGGACAGCCCAGACAAATTAGATGTGTTTGGCATGGTCACAGGAGTAAATGAGGAAATCATTAAGATAGACCACCACCTCCTGCTCTAACATAGGCCCTGAAATAATAAATGCATGAACTTCTGAAAAAAGTTCTTCAGGGGCACTGCACAAATTCAAGTGCATAGTCCAATATTAATTTAGGCAAAGCAAATTTGAAATCCTATCCTACATTCATTTCCTTTTTGTATTTAGATCAGATAGGTCTACCAAATCCAGCTTTTCCAGCATTCTGTTCAGAACTCTAAATTACTTCTTATTTATCTTTTGGTAACATTTATCAAATTGTGAATGAGGGACATTTAAGTAATTTATAATCATTATCTTATTATTTCAATATTTTTGTATTTTTGCTAACTTTTCTTTTAAGTACTTAGGTAAGATGATTTAGGGAATATCTATATCCACATATTGATATTATTTCTGACAGATAATCAGGTGACTGTGTATTATATATACTGTCAGATGCAGTCACCATATCAGAGGTCTTTGCTTAATTATTTTATTTATTACAAAGGAGGATTCAATCTGGGATGGAGGGCAGAAGGATTTCACCCTTTCCCCTTCCCTCCCTAGAAATAACTGTGATGTTAAGACAAAAGGCATCAAAAAGGCATATTTTAAAAGTATATATTAAAATTATTCAATTATCTGTGGTTGCTTTAAGTATAATGTTGTTTCCCTGTTTGTCTCTCTTGACAGTATCTATTTTTACTGGTGCCTTATCTAAAATCATGATGGCAATTCCTGCTTTTTTGGATTTGCCTAAAGCATAATAAATTTTATTCCAACCACTCATTTTAATTCTGTGTGTCTTTATGTTTTATTTATGTTTTATGCATGCAGCAAAGTATTGAGTTCTATAATCCATTCTCCATTTTCTTCTGTTTTATGGATATTTAGTCCATCAACATTCACGATTATAATTATTGTTTGTACTTTCCTCTATCAAATTCTATTAAATTGCTTTTTTTTAATCAGCCCTAGATACTTGCAGTTTGTTTGCTTGCAATAATATGATACCACTCTCCTCCCACAAATACCTCCCAGACACTATTGTTCAGCCTTAAACTCAGATTTCTTGATTCTTCTTTTATTCTCTGTTTTCATCTGTCTGTCTCTGTGTATGTCTATCTCTGACTGTCTCTCTGTTTCTGTGTCTGTCTCTCTGTCTTTGTGTGTGTGTGTGTGTGTGTGTGTGTGTGTGTGTCTCTTTTCATCTCTGCTTCTGTCTCTGTATCTCTTTGTCTCTGTCTCTCTTTCTCCCAATCTAGATTAGAATATTGACCAGACTTTCCCCATCCCTCCCCAATATCCCACATCTTCATTTCATGAATATCTTTAGCACCCCATTCCAAGAAATATTCATTCAGTTAATCTTTTTTCTAGAAGATTTTAGGATATGATTTACCCATACATATCCTCTGTTTTCTGAGATTCTCATACAAGGTAAGATGTCTAAAATTTAATAGTCTTATCACCACTTTTGCCCAAAGGGTCTGAGTTACTCTTACTCTTTCTATTTCTATCTCTTTGTGGACTTCCACAGTACCAGAAATATTATTTCAAGTCTTCCTTACTCCTCTCTTCTTCTCTCCATTAAAATACTTTTATCTCTTTTTGTGCTCCTTTTCTTAAATATTTTCTCTATTTTCTCTTAATGACTTCAGATAAGAGATACATTAAAAAAATAAGCTTTGTTTTCTCTTTGTGGGATATAAACATGAGTATATACTACACTAGGTTTTTGTTTATTATGTGGACTTATTTACTATATCAAGTATTTGTGGATTGATGAATACGCATATCAAAGTGACACGTTCAGTTATGGTCTCTTCAGGAGAAATAATTAAAATTTCTTTTTTACTAAAAATATCTTTTTCATTGATGGCTAAGCTTAAGTATGCATGATACATTATTTCAGGGTACAAATTTATTTTCTATGCTTTTTCAGAATATTATATTGCAGATTTTTTCATTTCTTTTGTTATACAAATAGTTTTGTGAGATTTAGACTGCTTTTTTCTTGATTTATGAAGATCCTAGTCCTCTTAATTGCTTCAAGTTTGTGTGTGTGTGTGTGTGTGTGTGTGTGTGTGTGTGCATGTGTGTGTAATGCTGAAGCTATGGAATTTGGTGACTACATTTCTAAAGGAATTGAATTGAGAGCATATCTCTGTTAGAATACTATGGATTCCATAAATCTCTGGTTTCCTCTGCCACTGCTACACCACTCTCCAAGCTGAATCTCCGGTTTATATGCTGGAGGAGTTAGCTACTCAGCTCCAGCCCCTACTCTACTCCCATGCTCCTTTATTTTCAATCCTGCCACCCATGTGCTAATCCTATGCTCCCTCCCCTTCCCAAGCTCTTGATACTTCTTTCTCATAGAACTGTCTTCAAATCAATACCACTATTGCCTTTAGAAAGGATATATTGATTGACTTCCTATTATTTCACTCCCCATCTCTGTGATTTCCCAGACCAACACACCCTTTCTTGGCCACTACCCTTCTCTATGTACGTTCTCTTTCCTTGAGGGAGAGGAGCTACTTGAAGTCAGAAATTGCTTTTCTTTTTATATTTGTTTCCTCTAGTATTTGGCATATAGTAAGTGCTTAACAAATGCTTTTTGGTTCTTTATTCAGTCATCTTTTCCTTTGTTCTCTGAGAGCTCAAATTTCCATAATTTCTTCCTTTATTTCTTTTATTGAGCTTCTAAACCACTACTGACATTCTTGCTGTTGTCTCATCATTGTTTCTGGGGGGTCTAATTGTTGTGGTGGAACATTATCCTTCTTTTCTAGGAGTTTCACTTCACTTAATTTTACCCCATATTTATTCTTTTTGATATTTTCTGGTACTGGAGGAAAAAGCTCTGGTTTGGGGTCTGGCAGTGGGTTAACATGAACATAGCACACAGCTGTTACCAGCAATGCTTCCAGAAGTCCTGGAAGTAAATTTCCTGAGTTTCGTACAATGGCCAAATTATGCAACACCAGCCAATAATGCCCAGGATTAACAGGAAGAGTAATGAAAGGATTATGCTGAGGCTGAATACGTTAAAATATTTCTTTCCTTCCAGACTAGCACAGGTTTGATCTCCTGTTTAGGTAACAGGTAATGACTAGAGTGGATACTCATTGATCATTTTGATTGCCACAGATGTGGCATAGGAGTGCTA
>JAQQSU010019589.1:0-10225 GCA_028627135.1 Pseudochirops cupreus
GCTGACTGGATAGCAAGGACTCCAAGACCGAGGCCCAAGACGGCGATCCGTCCAGGCCGCTGAACGTGAGAGCTCTGGCCTGAGAAGAACGACTCAGTCCCCCTGCTGCCTGCAGGCCACGGGCGGGAAGCTGCAATGCCGAGGTGGGTGCAAAACCTGTGCCTTTAGCTTTTCCACTCTGCAGGCCTTCCAGCCGGACTGCTTATCTCCCCCTTTCACAATTCCCATTCACAGCTGCTGCTAATCCGCTCACCTGAAGCTCCTCAGCTCCTCCACTCCTCCCATCCAGCCGCCCCCGGGGCACAGCCGCGGCTTCAGGCCAGGCTGGTTTCGGTTTGCAGTGCTGATATGGTTCCTCGTGGCCAAGCTGACTTTAGTGGGAAGTATCTTTGTGTCCGTTTGGAGTTCTAGGATTGGTTTAGAGTCCTATTTTATGGGTATTTTGGGGTGGCTATGTGAGAGCTGCGATATGTTGCTGCTGCTACGCCGCCATCTTGGCTCCGCCCCCTCCTAAATGTTTTCAAAAGACGGGAGGTTGGGGTTAGGCACAATTTTCTTCCACATACTCAGATCTTTATGCCTAAACTACATCTGAGTAGCTGAAGCTGGGAATTATTTCCTTGTATGTTCCTTCCTCACATATGTGTGTGCATGCATGTGTATACATACACATACATGTGCACACACATGTATATATTCACATACACATGTGTACACACAAGTGTGTATGTGCGCATGTATGTATATATGTATGTTATATGTATATGTGTATGTGAGTATATATAAATAAATTTAAAATATATATACATATGGAGCAAAAGTATAGGTAGCCACAAACTAGATGAATAAAAGTAAACATAACTATCCATCTTAACTCTTAAGTAGGATGTGAACTTTGGGACACAATTATTCTGAGTGTTAACCTGTCCTGTGTTGGTGGCTAATGAAAGAAAGAATTTTGTCCTCTTCAGGAGCTGATACTGGCAGAATAAAATGGTAGAAGGACTAGAAGAGGAGGGGATGGATTGGGAAAGTCAAGTCAAGCATTTTAGAGCTTCAAGAAAAGTGAAGGCTCACCTAACCCAGAACTTATTTTTCAGATAGATTCCACTTTCAATCATGTTTCATAGATATTTTCACTTTTTAAAATTAAAACAAGGCTTTTGTGCTTATGATTTTTAAGACTAACTAGACAACTGTTTCTCCTAATTTTATGAAGAGTTGAAGAATTATTTCAGCCATCATTCTCACCATAAAAATTCTGTTATCAGGAAAATAATTTTTCCACATATTTTCTTTAGTGAATTATTACCAGTAATAACAGGTATTTGATCTCTAGTCAGAGTTCGTGGAGGGTCAATGATCTGAATTGTTTCACAAAGCTATTTTTGTCTCTTTTTACCTTAAAGAACAAAGACTGGCTAAATTATACTTTGATGAATCATTGATACTAATTCTTATAAAGAGTGCATCATGTCAGTATGTCAAGAATGAACTCACAACTAGTCCATAACTTATCAGCTAAGTCTTAAGGAAGTCTCCTGAGATACAGGGAAGTTAAAAGTCTATGTCTATGGTCACCACAGTAGCAAGTAGATGAAGTGAGATTTGAACCCGGGTATTTCTGATTTCGGGTCAGAACTCTATCCAATATATCAGATTGTCTACACTAGCACTTTGCCAGAAAAGAAAAAAAAAACACCTCGTGATGTTAATTTATCCAAATGAGGTATTATTTGGTTTCTGATCTTACAGCTCTAATATCTAACAGAGAAATGGTCATACAATAAGTGCTTAATAAATGGAATTTCTTGAATTTGGCCCATTGCATCTTATAAATAAATCATAATCTATTTTTTTCTCAGTGCTAATATATATTTTAAATGTATTTTCAGGCCTAGAGGCAAGAAGACCTTAGTTCAAATCTGGCCTCAGACATTTACTAATTGTGTGACTCTTCCTTCCTTCCTTCTTTCCTTCCTTCCTTCCCTCCTTCCCTCCCTCCTTCCTTCCTTCCTTCCTTCCTTCCTCCCACTTAACCAGTCTAAATGTTTTTAAAAGGCAGGGAATTGGGGTTTGGACACAATTATCTTCCATATAGCCAGATCACCATGCCTAAATTACATCTAAGTAGCTGAATTACTGAGTAGCTGGGAATTACTTGCTGTTAACTTTGAATGTACTTTATATTTTCTTATCTGTGTTCACATTGCTTACCCCAGTAGAATGTAAGGTCCTTGAGAAAAGGGGCTGTTTTGTTTTTGTCTCTGTGCCCCACACAGGTTTGACACCAAAAAGGCACTTAAAAATGCTTGATGAATGAATGAATGAATGAACAGCAATCTAGGGGCTTAAACCAGCTAGTTCTCTTTTCCAAGGTCTAGCTGAAAACTCTGTCTCTATGGGTACAGAATTCTTCTTGGGGAGAAACCAAATTTTAAAAAATTTCTCTTAAAATAGATATCAGTTTCTTTTCAGAGAAACTGGACTGCCTTGTGAGACTTCTGGGGAAAGGTATTTTCCAAGCCAGCCATACATAATGAGGGGCAGAATCCTAGAGAAGCAGGCAAAGGAGAAAGCAAGTTAAGGGCATACATCTAGATCAAGTCACTCTTCGGCTCAAGAACCTTGCATGACTCTCACAGGTTGTGTCTAAATTAAATTCACAGCCTGCAGTTTGGCATTCAAAGTCTTCCTTAATCTGATGACCATGCTACCTTTTCAACCTCGGAAGAGCATCCTTAGCATCAACCCTGTTTCCCCTTGGGTCTTCTTACACTTTAAAAGGTAATCCCTGAACTCATAGCCATATATACTATTCCCTTCCTTTTGAATAGATATCTAGAACAAGAGTCATCAGGGTTATCAGAGGTCATCTAATTAAGCCCTTCATTTAGCAGATGAGGAAACAACCTCAGTGTGACCAAATGACTTACCCAACTTTCATACTTCAAAGAGGTTTTCTTTTTAGAAAAGATCTATAATCAGAGGTGTGCTGAAGGTAGCTCATATTGGCTCATGAGAGCTGATGGTTAAATTTTCAGTGTGGGCATTTATATCCCAGAAACTGGCAAAAGCTATAAATAAGGCGACGAATTATTGATTTGTTGATTGTCCAGACTTAAGAAAAGGATGGAGAGAACATACATATTGCATATTAAATGTAAAAGTGTGTCACGAGCACATTACTTTTGGAGAGTCAATTGTTAAACATTTGTCAGCACTGTTTATATTGGTATACATTCCTGTGTAGACAGACAGACAGATAGATAGTTAGATATTAACAACATGGAAGATTATTTTAAGATGCTCTGAACAGTTCAGATTATATTTAAGTAAAATGTCTATACAGAATACTTACTAAGCATCAAAATAACTTAATTAGCTATAATATTCTAATATGTCATTAAAATGAAAACACAGTGAAAAACACCACGGAGGGGCAGCTAGGTGGCACAGTGAATAGAGCACCAGTCCTGGAGTCCGGAGGACCTGAGTTCAAAGCCAGCCTGAGACACTTAACACTTATTAGCCATGTGACCTTGGCCAAGTCACTTGACCCCAATTGCCCTGTCTTCCCCCTCCAAAAAGCAAAAAAGAAAGAAAGAAAGAAAGAAAGAAAGAAAGAAAGAAAGAAAGAAAGAAAGAAAGAAAGAAAGAAAAAACACCAGGGACCCTGCAAGTCATCAATTTCCCCCTTAATGTCCTATTAAAACAAGTAGGTAGCATTAGCGATTAGCCAAGTCACTATGTATCCACTAAGGAAAAGATCTTTTATTAGTAATTATAGCACAATACAATTTAGAGCAGAGAGATCACTTGGGCCAATCCTTTCATTTCAGGAATAAGGAAAATGAGGTTGAAGGGCTCAATTACATGCACGAGGTCACACAAAGAATTGTGTCAAAGTCAGGATTCCAACCTGTGCCTTAATACTGCAAAGTCAGCAATGTTTCCACCATCCCATTACAGAAGAGAATATTTGTAACTGAGTTTTAAAACTTTAAAAGTATATGCTTTTAGAAAATAAAAAACCCTATAATTTTTATTAAGCTGTAAAACTGACACAAACATTGATTCCAGGGAAATAACTTATCCAAATCCTGGCAACCTTAAAGAGTCCTGGAAAGATATTCATTTTTAAACAGCAGGGAAATATCATTCACATTGTTTTTATGAGTCTCACATCCAGATGAGGATAATGGTCTGTTCTACTCTCCATGCCAGCCCATCTGCCATTGCCACCCTGATCTTCTGAAGCACTGTCTTCCTCCCATTCCTAGACAAGTGCTACAATGAGCATCTTGGATATAGAGTTCACGTTATATCCAATCTTTGGATTCTTCTTCTCTAATACTTAGCATAGTGCTCAACACATAATTGGCGACTGATAAACAGTAGCAGAATCTAAATTTGCATAGTTGATTTCCTCTAGGTCAGTGGTTCTCAACCTGTGGGTCGCGACCCCTTTGGGGGTCAAATGGGGTCACCTAAGACCATTGGAAAACACATATTTTCGATGGTCTTAGGAACTGAGACACTGCTCCTTTATCCATCTCCAGGCGAGTCTGCCCACATATGAGTATTAAAGGGTTGCAGCATTAGGAAGGTTGAGAACCACTGCTCTAGGTCATCTCTTCTGCCCTGACCAATAAATCTTGTTTTCTGAAGGTTTTAGATAATAATTTCCCAGTCTGGGATATTTCTGAAATATTTTGTCAACTGTTGTTATGCTTTAAGTGAATATTCATCTTTAAAAGCCCACAAAAATTAAAAGTGTGAGATTTGAAGTATAAATGGCTGAACAAAATATGGTAGGTAGATGAATGGCATAGAATATTATTGCACCATAATAAAAAATGAAGAGAGGAGGGTTTCAGAGAAACATGGGAAGACTTTTATGAACTGATGCAGAGAGGAGTGAGAAGAACCAGAATGACAATATATATAATAAATAACATTATGAAAACAAACAACTTTGAAAGACTAAATAATTCCAATCAAAACAGTTACCAATCACAGTTTCAAAGCACTGATGAAGAATGCTGCTCCCCTCCTCTTGAGGGACAGGCGATGGACTAAAAATGCAGAATGAGACACATGTTTGGGAACCTGGTCAAAGCAGAGATTTGTTTTGCCTGTCTCTTCGTGCTTATGACTGGGGTTAGGTTTTGTTTTCCAGTAGGGAAGGGAAAGAAAATGAATGCTTCTGAAAAATCTAATTAAAAAAAATATATGTGTCATCCCAACTGATAGGCCCAGGTCTAAGGGATCAAGAGCCCTAAAGAAAAATTACATTGCTTAGCTGAACCCATCATTTTTGTACTGGAGAAATCAGATTTAAAAGATCATTGAGGGCAGCCTTGAATGGAAAAAGAACTTGCTCAAAAGGCAGGAATAGTTAGGTGGTATAGTGGATAGAGCACTGGCTTTGGAGTCAGGAGGACCTGAGTTCAAATCCAGCCTCCAACACTTATTAGCTGTGTGACCCTGAGCAAGTCACTTAACAATGACTGCATCCCCCCACCCCCAAAGAAAGGCAATGTATAAGCATAAGAAGTATATGAATGGAAACAGAGATAGTTATAGTAAAGCTACCTTTTTTATTTTAATTGGGAGTGGAAGTTTTAAGGGCTAATGGTCATGCGAATGATTTCTAGAAGACATGTAATTATATTTTATTTCTACAAAGTAATAGTCATACCACTTTAGAGGAGAGGTGAAATTGGAATTTTGCTATTTAGGGCAAATTCAGTTGTGGGGGAAGATGCAAAAGACTGTTCATCTTAATTGGATACAGTCATGTTGGCAAACCCTAGGAGGACAGGAACAGGCTAAAGTTGGTAGGTCAGGACCTTTTAATGGGAAGTTAATCCTGGAGATGGGCAAGATCCCTTTGGAAGCCACGAGGTAGGCAGAAAGCACTCCTTTAATGATAGTCCTCTACCCTTCTGGCCCCACATATGCTATTACTATCCTTTTTCATTTATTCCTCACCTGAAGGAGTCCACAGCCTTTTCTCCATTAACAGTAATATTGTTACCTTCTCCTCTTGCTTTGCTAGCTCCCTCTGTGCTCCTGCATGGCCCCCCAGGCATCTCGATTCTAGGGATGGCTCTGGATACAGACTCTCCAGATCTTAACTTACCATTTTCCTCAAAGAGAAGACCCATGTGTGAGTAGGCTTCTGCTTCTTTTCTCCCACCATCGGCCTTGATCAGTTGAGCAATATTAAAGCATCGTTCATAAAAGTAATTCCGCAACCACTTGTCATCCGGATTGTTGAAGTAACAAGCCAAAGCAAATAGGTGATTGTACATTTCTTCATAATGAGCTTAAAATGGACAAAAACCAAACAACTCTAAATGAACCCCATCATTAATCCATAACAACATAATAACTTATAAAAATCTGTTTAACAGCCAATTTTACACGCCCTACAAATGACAAGCCTAAGTAATGATTTTTAGAGTTCATGTTTCTAAAAAGGTTAAAAAACTTTCCAAACAGGAATGAATAAATGTGAGGTAGCATGACATATTAGGTAGAAGGCTGACCTCAGAGTAAAGGACCTGGGTTCAAGTCTTATTTCTCATATATACCCCTGCACTGTGACTTTGGGCAAGTCATTTAACCTCTCTATGCATGGAACAGCTAGATCTCAATCTTCCTAATACCAGGACCCTTTAATACTTGTATGTGGCCGTATTTGCATGTGGCTGGACCCTCCCTGGAGACAGGTAGAGGAGCCGTGTCTCAGTTCCTAAGACCATCGGAAATATGTGTTCTCTGATGGTCTTAGGCAACCCCTGTGACCCCTGTGAAAGGGTCATTTGAGGGGGTCGCGACCCACAGGTTGAGAACCGCTGAGCTAGATGGTGCCTTACTTAGTGCACAGAGCACTGGGCTTGGAACCATGTTCATGAGTTCAAATCTGGCCTCAGACACTTACTAGCTGTGTGGCAAGTCACTGCACCCTGTTTGCCTCAGTTCCTCAACTGTAAAATAAACTGGAGAAGGAAATGGCAAACTACTTCAGTATCTTTGCCAAGAAAATGCCAAAAGGGGTCACAAAGACACAAATGAAACAACAATAAAACAAGTGCCCAGACCAATGAGCTTTCTAAAGCCAAGATTTATATAGAAGTTGCTGATCTGCATTTATAGAGGGAATTGTCACATTGGGAGTTAATCATACAAATGAAATTAGAATTTCCCCAAACGTATATAGACATCTCTGTGCACATGAATAATAGCAAGTATTTTAGTGTCCCAAGAGTCTTTAAGCTAAAGCTCAAACCTGCAATAAGACTTTGGGGATATCCTGTATAACATTTTTAGGTCTGTGAGATAGGTACTATTGTCATCCCCATTTACAGATGAGGAAACCGAGGCAGAGGGAAGTTAAGTGACTTGCCCAAAATCACATAGCTAGCAAGCACCTGAAGCAGGATTTGAGCTCAGTTCTTCCTGATGTCAAATCCTATATCAGCTCCATTGGTTCCTATTAGATACAACAGAAAATGAAGTAATATTAGATCATGAATTAAAATGTCCATAATATGACTTAGCAGGTTTTTATATAATGAATGAATTTCTTTCATTAGTATATGTTGAAGGTACCAGCTATTCTGGAAAGCAATTTGGAAGGATTCCTCTCAAATCAATACACTATGAATACCCTTTGCCCAATAATATCCAAAGAGATCAAAGAAATAAGAAAAAGAATCACATGTGCAAAAATATTTATGGGAAATGGAGTGGTAGCCATCTATTAAGGAAGGGCTGACTAAATTGCAGCATATGAATACAATACAATACTAATATGCCATAAGAAATAGCGAAATATACAGTTTTTGAAAAACTAACAAGACTTATATGAACTGATACAGAGACAAGTGAGCAGAGCAAGGAGAAAGATTTACGCAATGACAAGATAGTAAGCACAAATGACTTTGAAAGATTCGAGAACTCTGATCACCGCGAGGGCCAACCACTACTCCAGAGAATGGATGAGGAAACACGCTGTTTGTGCATCCGTTTCCTCATAGAGGTGATGGGCTAATGCCACAGGTAGAAACATACATTTTTGGACATGGCCTTTGGAGGATTTTGTTTTTCTTTATTATACATATTTGTTATAAGGTATTTCCTTTTCCTTTTTCTTTTTTTCAAATTGGGGGGAGATGAAGATATGAGGGAGAAAAATACTCGTTAATTGAGTTTTTTTAAAAAGGAATACTCCTTACCCCCTTCCAATTGTAAAGCTTTATAATGATAGAAATGAAATAACTTTAAGGAGGATAATACAGAGAATTAATACCATGCCCAATACCAGTAGGCAATAAGTATGTTGAAGGATCCAGAAAGGAGCCAAGTCATTAAAGGAATACATTTTATCCAACAAACTAAAACAAAACGGCCTATTAAAAATCAGAGGGTTAATAGCCAAGCACCTGGATAAGGTATAGAATAGAACACTATCATCCAGTAATGCTTTCCATCCCTTGGGAAGAAAGTAGCCCAAAATATGATCATTCACCCCCCCCCTTTTCTGATGTAGGCATGAAAAGTGTTTATCAGTTACAGAGAAAGCAATGTTTCTCAACCATGACATAAGGATGATGTATATGAAGAGAGAAGAAAGGAAATTGAAATACATAAGTCTTCTCTTCAAACTCTGTCCCTTTTCCCACACCCCACTGGGGAAAAATCTTTTGCTTCTAAAAGCAAGAGGAAACAAAAGGATAGTTAGGTTGACCTAAGAAAGTAATATAATATATTCAACATCTCCAACTCTTAGTGATGTGGCTTTGTAAATTAAAATCTTTTTGAATTAACAAGCATTTATTTTCCTTCTCTCCCAATATGCCCTCCCCCCTGGAAAAGAAATAAAACTCTTGTAAAAATATGCATATTCAAGCAAAACAAATTCCCACATTGGTCATGTCTAAAAATGTTATGTCTCATTCCATATCTTGATTCCAAAAGATGATCTTCTTTTTTTGCAAATGTATTAAACCCCCCCCCCCCCCATTTTTTTCTCATCTGGAATATCTTAATCAGCATTGCTGTTTTCTTGCTTCATAGAAGGTACGTATGTCAGCTATGAAATGTCACTCCCAATTTTTTCCTTTCAGTTGGGCCTCAGAGCTTGCGTCTCTAAAGGTGAGCTTGTGCTTATGGATTGTGACCATGTGACACAGTCTTGTGTCACCATGATGGTGGTAGGTATAGAGGATATCACAGACAGATAGCTGGAAGAGACCACAGAAGCCGTCTAGTCTACTGCCTCATTTCATGGATGAGAAAACTGAGGCACAGAGAGGGTGAGAGTCCTAAGATCACACAGGTAGTAAGTGTTAGAAGTCATATACAAAGCGGGTCACAATAGAGCTAAGTGGTTCAACAGATAAAGAGTTCCGGATCTGGATTCAATAAGATTTGAGTTCAAATGTGGTCTCAGACATTTACTAGCTGTGTGACCCTGGGCAAGTCACTGCACTCTGTTTGCCTCAGTTTCCTCATCTGTAAAATAAGCTGGAGAAGGAAATGGCAAACGACTTCAGTGTCTTTGCCAAGAAAACCCCAAATGGGGTCACGAAGGGTTGGGTATGATTGCCTGAACAACAAGAACAACAAAAAGGTCATTTCTTTCCATTCTTCTGTATCTCCCCTCACTGTGTATGTGATCACGATTGTAAGAGCATATATGGATCCTGGATGACATTGCTGGGGATTTCTGATCATAGACATAGCTTGTTGGAAGGAAGTTTCCACCACACAGTTCTAACACAAAAGATTCACTGTCATTTTGGGGGGTGGGTGGGTAGGGAGGGACACTCAAAAGCTGTTCCAAAGCTAATACTCTCCAGTTCTTGAGAAAAACAAATTTTCTTTGAAAGATGCAGCCTGATGCCCTAAACCTGGCTGCAAGGTAATTTAAAAGCCTTGTGGAACGAGACAGTGCTAATCTCTCAACAGATGTAAGGTAAACTGACAGCTTTTGAATATTAAAGGGACTTGCAAACTTCATTATTAAATTGACCCATGTCTCCAGGGTTCCAAAGGAAATTTCTAAAACCAAAATAGTTATTCTGTTACATATAAGCAAAACCTCGAAGTTTAAGGAGGAGATAAATTCTCATCTCAAATAGACCTTTTAAAGTTTGAAAATAATCCCCTCCCACTATTTCATCCCCACAGTGATTTCCCATTTCAGCAA
>JAQQSU010001959.1:0-14824 GCA_028627135.1 Pseudochirops cupreus
GTGGGTGGGGGAGGGATGGGGAGAAAATATGTAACTCAAAATCTTGTGGAAATGAATGATACAAACTATAATAAAATTTTAAAAAAATTGTTGTTACATGCAATTGGGAAATAAGATATACAAGCAATGGGATATAGAAATCCATCTTGCCCTACAAGAAAGTAATGATAAAAGGGTTAAGGGCAGGATAGAAGGGGATAGAAGAGAGGGAAGACAGGGGGAAAGGGGCAATCAGTATGCTAGCCATCTTGACGTATGGGGTAGGGGAGAGATGGGGAGAAAATTTGGAACTCAAAATTTTGTGAAAATGAATGTTATAACTAAAATAAATACAATTTTTATAAAGAATGTAAAAGAAAATTTTAAAAATTGTTACATGTGATGGCTCTCTAGGAGCACAGAAAAAAAGAATACAAGGGAAAATTTAAACTAGATAAAAACAACAAACATTAATAAAATTTATTTTGAAAAAAAGGAGAGACAAAGGAAAATGATTCAGTATCTGATAAGGCAGAAGATCCTGTGGATTCCCAAGAGAACATGGCATATTCCCTAATGGTTCAAGAGAGAAATAAGAATTGAGAAAACAGAGTTTATGACCTGCTTGTCAGAAATAATTGACAATTTTTTTTAAATTTGAATCCATAGTGGCAAATTTTAGCAAAGTAACAAAAGAGAGAACAATAGATTGGGAATGCAGATTCATAGAAGTAAAGGACAGTTTGAAGAAAAGCAAAAGGCAGTGCCGTTAAAAGAAATTATGATCCCCATGCAAGCAAACCATAATGATCTCAAAAATGAGATGCATAGAGTCAACTTTAGGTCTCTCAAAACATCATGAGTAAAAAAAAAATGAAAATATTATCATGCAAGAAATAATTTAAGAAAAATACCCAGAACTTCTGAACATGAAAAATAAAGTGCCTATTAAAAGAATCCACAGATCACCACCAGAAACTGCCCTGTGCTTTGAAGTCCAAAAAACGTGGTGATCAAATTTTACATTTTCAGTGACAAGTGGGAAATTCTGAAAGGAAACAGCAAAAAAAATTTCAGATATAAAGGAAAGGAAATTCAAATTACACAAGTATTCTGCACTTACCAGAAGCTACAGGAAAGAATGGAATAATGCATTCTGAAAAGCATAAGGGCCTCAAGATTTTGCCCCTGGTGACATAGCCTAATCTTCAGTGAAAACAAAAGACTGATTTTAATAAAAAAGAGATATTTGAAGCATTCCTAAAAAGAAAACCAGATATAACCATATTATTTACTTTGTAAACTCTCTTAATGATGGAAATACAAGAAAGTAGAAAATCAAAGGAAAGCATAAATGTAATAAGTTACTGGGGAGAGGAGTGGGGAACTATCAAGAAAAAGACACCTAAAAACAAAAACAACAAAATGACTACAATGAGATGTCTTTCTAAAAGTATACAGAGATTAAGGTGAAAGGATAATTTAAATGGAAAAATTGAAGGTGGAGGAATAGATCTGAAACACTAAATTTCATAATATTCTGCGTACGTATGATGAATCCAATTTGTTTGTAGAATGAGAGGGCACTTAAAGGAGAACAGGGGAGGTACAAGATAAAGGGTAATATATAATGTAGCCTGATAAAGTAAGCAATGAAGGAAATATAACTTCTATAGTCTTTCAGAAGGAAGAGAGCCTAAAGTGATTAGATGAGGTAACAAAGGCAAAAATCAAAATAGGGGGAAAGAAAAGGAGACATTTTGATTCACTGGTAGGAGGGAATACAACTACAGAATATTCCCATGGAGAGAAAGAGGTTGTGTGGGAGGAAAAGGGAACTTTAAAATTACTTTGGTGCTTAGAGAGACCATTATCTCTGAGAAAATGTTTTACCTTCATAGACAGCATCTTGCCTCAGAAGAAGGGGAGTTAGTGCTCCTGGGGGAAAGGGAAACTGGCAGCCATAAGGATGGAAAGTCATGGACATAGGAGATTTCATGGCAAATGGGGGAAAATAATCATGTAGAAGGCAGGGTGTAGTAATGAACTTTATAATCAGGGACACAGGAAAATTTCTATTATAGGGTAATATAATTTATAATATAACATAATATAATGTAATTCTCTATCTCCTGCAAGAATTTATAATTCTAATATTGAGGCACAGTTGAAAAAAAGGATAGGAGCAATATCTACAAGGCATTAAAACAGAAACTGTTTAGAAGAAAGAAGTCAAAATAGGGACCTCCGAAGCTTTAATTGCGTGAGGAATACATAAACTAAAGAAGAAATAAATAACTAGAAGGACCATAAATTAAAAAATAAAGTCTAGAATAGAAAATGAAGAGAAATAATGAAGAGAATGAGTGAAAGAAATCCTTTTTTTGTTTGTTTCTTAAAGGTTCAGAAAAAAAACCCAGCACAAACAAGTTGAAGGGTAGGAGATGATGGCGAATTTTACTTGATTAAATGAGAGAAAAAGAAGGGAAAGCATTAGATAAAAAAAGAAAGAAAAAATCAACAAGTTGGGCAAAACTTCAAAACTACAGAGAGGAGCAACAAACTGAATGGGAGGAGCAGTTGAAGGTAGAAGAGAAGAGAGCCTGTGGGGCTAGGGTAATGGATGAGACAAAGTGATATCTTTACAGAGAAAACAGAGGGGGGGGGGGGGATTTTAAAAAATTAATTAAGAAAAAATGAGAGAAAATGAGGTAAATATAAATCTAACATTCATAGCTTTAAAAGTAAATAGTTAAAACAATCCAATAAGATGGAATGTGACAAATCTGAGAAAATAAACCCCACAACCCATTGTTTACAAGAAACACTTTAAAATAAAGACATATAGCAAATAAAAATGGGGGGCTGGAACATAATTTACCATGCATTATTTACCTATAGCAATCTCATATTCTCCAAATAAGTTAGTATCTAAATTCATAAAGAAAAAATTAAATTACAAGAAGACATAGATAAGAATATAATTGTGGCAGGAGATTTTACTACTTCTCTGTTTTGGACAAATTTTTAAAAAGTGAAAACACAAAATTGAGTAGATTGCTAAAAAAAAAAAACTGAAAGAAAATATTTATGGTATCTTCTAAATGGAGCTGCTAAACAATATTTCTCCACATCACATGGAACTTTTACAAAAATTGGCCATATATTGTGGCACAGAGATAGTTCTGATATATATAGAAACGACAGAAATAATGAAGCATCTTTTTTAGACCATAATGCAATAAATATAGTAATGTGGGAGAACATTTATCCATAACAATGAAATCCTAATTGGGTTGAAAAACAAATCACAAAATTATAATTTTGTAAGATAAAACGATAATGAAACAACATACTAAAATTTTGAGGACATGACTACCACTTAGGAAAAGATTATATCCCTAAAAATCTGTTTAGCACAACAGAAAATGAAAAGATTAATTATGTTTTTTTAAAACTAAGGAATAAGAGCAAAATTAGCACAAAAGAACACATTAAAATTTAGAAGAGAAATAGATAAATTGTAAACCAAGGAGACTATGGAAATGATAAAAGCAAAAAGTGGTTATTTGAAAATGTTAGCAAAAATGATAAACCTTTAGCTGAACTGATTTTTCAAAAGCAGCAAGAAAAAGAAATCAATAAAATGGCAAACAAGCAAGAGAAAAATCACAAAACAAGGTAATTGTAGGTTTATACTCAGTTTTGTTGGTTAAGTTATTCTTCATCATAAGCCCATAAATCTTTTGCCTTTTGTAATATATTCTAAGCTCTGCTCCTTTGTAATTGTGGTTACTAAATACTGTGTGTTCCTAATGGTGCTTCTTCTGTGCTAGAACTATTTCTGACTGCTTGCAATATTTTGCTTTAACCAAAAAGCTCTGAATTTTAGCTATAATATTCCTGTGAGTTTCCATTTTGGAGTTTATTTTAGAAGATGACTGCTTGATTTTCTTTCCCTTTTCCCTTTTTATTCCCACTTTCCCTTTTTATCTAAGAGTTCTCTTTCATGGTTTCTTGAAATATGATGTCTAGACTCCCATTTTGGTTTTGACTTTCAGCGAGTCTGATGATACTTAAATTATCTGTCCTTAATCAATTTTCCAAGCCAGGTTTTTGTTTTGTTTTGTTTTTATAACATGAAATACTTTGTGTTTCTATGTTTTTCAGTGTTGTATCATTTCTTTTTGTCTCATAGAGCTTATGTACTATTAGGAACCTATGGAATTCACACAGATAAGCATATTTCAAGGTAGGATGTAATAGGAGAAAATATGCTTCTTAAATTAAGAACTTTAGGCAAATTAGAGGCGGGAAGGAATACTTAGGCTAGATTGAATCAGCAAAGGCTTTGTGGAAAAAGTGGCATCTGAGCCTATATGCCAGACACTGTACTAAGTACTGGACCTTAAAGGAAGACAGTGATTTCATTAGGTAGAAATATGGAAAGAGGGCATTCATTTTTACCCTTTAAGAATATATGAAGACAGCATATTGAGTTCAAAGAATGAATAAAATTTATTAAACACTTGCTGTGCCAACTATTTTGCTAAGCACTGAGGATACAAATAAAAGTCAAAGAAAATCCCTTCCTCGAGAAGTTTACATTCTTTTTAAAATTATATTTTATTTTTTTCAATCAACAAAAATCTGCTTTCTTACCCTGGCCCCTGGCCCCCTCAGTTGAAAACAAAGTAAAACAAAATGCTTTACAAACATGTATAGTCAAACAAAACAAAATTCTACATCAGCCAGGTCCAAAAAGTTTTGTCTCAGTCCGAACTTTTGAGTCCTTCACTTCTTAATCAGGAGGTGGATAGCATGTTTTGTCATGAGTCCTCTGGAATTGTGATTGATCATTATGCTAATGAGTTTCTAATTCTTTCAGAACTGTTTATTTGTACCATATTGTTGTCATTGTATAAACTGTTCTGTTCATATTTGATCCTACATCAGTTCACCTATGTCTTTCCAGATATCTCTGAAACTGTCTATCTTCATAATTTCTTACAGTACTGTTGTATTTTTTCATATTTATATGCCGTAACTTCTTTAACCATTCTCTAGTTTATGGGCAGATTCCCATTCTTTGTCACCTTAAGAAAAGTGACAAATATTTTTGTATGTGCTTAGACTTTTTTTTCTTAAGACTAATCCCTTCCTTAATCTACCCTCCCTCTAATTCCCTATTTCCCCTTCTTCCTTTTTCCTCCTTTTTCTCTGTTGAATGAAATATTTACCTAACTCTGTGTATGCATTCTTCTTCCCTTGGACTAGTTCAGATGAATGAGGTTGAAGTGTCAGTTGCTTCCCCTATCCTCTCCTCCTTTACATAGATGTCTTCTTGCATACCTTTATTATCTAAATAAATTATTCTTGTTTTTATACCTATATCATTTGCCTTCTGAAATATCACATTCCAAATTCTTTGTTCCTTGATGGTGGTGGCTGCTAAATCATATATGATCCTCACTGTGGCTCCTCAGTACTTGAATACTTTCTTTCTGGCTGATTCCAGATTTTTTTCTTTGATCTAAACTCTGGATATTGGCTATGATATCCCTGAGAGTTTAACTTTTGGGGTTTCTTTTCAGGAGGTGACTGGTAGATTCTGTTTCCACTTTGGTTCTAAGCAATATGGGCAGTTTTCTTTTAAAGTTTCTTTTATGATATGATATCTAGGCTCTGTTTTTGGTTGTGGCATTCTGATAGTCCAGTGGTTTTTTTTTTCTCCTCTCTCCAGGTCAGTTGTATTTGCAATAGGATACCTTTCCTCCTCCTCCTCCTTCTTTTTCATATTTCTTGTTGTTTCATAGGGTGATTGGCTTTTATTTGATCCTGTCTCATTTTCAAGGAGTTTATTGTCATGTGAAATTTAACAAAAAGGTAAATTGAGGAACATTTATCCAGTCAAGATAATATTTATTAATAGGGTATTATACCTATTAATGAAGGGGTCAGTGGCTTGGCTTCTTTTATGCCAAAGACCCAGAATTGAAGATGTAATCCATTGTTACAAACAGAAGAAAAAAACAGAACAAAAATCCTTTGACTATTTATCAATTGGGGAATGACTTGTATTCTTATAAATTTGATTCAGTTCTCGATATATTTTAGAAATGAGGCCTTTATCAGAGACAATGGTTGTAAAAATTCTTTTCCAGTTTTCTGCTTCCCTCCTAATCTTGGTTGCATTGGCTTTGTTTTTACAAAAGCTTTTCAATTTAATGTAATCAAAATTATCCATTTTGTATTTCATAATGTTCTCCATCTCTTGTTTGGTCATAAATTCTGCTGTTCGCCATAAATCTGACAGGTAAACTATTCCTTGCTCCCCCAGTTTGCTTAAAGTATCAGCCTTTATATCTAAATTGTGTACCCATTTTGACTTTATTTTGGTATATGGTATAAGATATTGGTCTATGCTCAAACACTATCACTCTTTAACATTGTAACACTCTTCTCCATTAAACTTCCTTCTTTCTAGCTTTTTGTGACATTGCTTTCTACTGTGTTCTGGTTCTCTGACCTGTCAAACTGTTTCTTGTCAGTTTCTTTAATTGTGTCATTGTCCAGGTTACTCCTACTAACCATAGGTGTCCACCAGGGTTCTTTCCTGAGTCTTTTTTTTCTTATCCCTATATATTATTTCACTTTTTGATGCCATTAGCTCTCATAGATTTAACTTATCTCTACACAGATTACTTCTGTCCTCACTTTTAGTCATGCGTCTTTAACTGCCTAGTGGACATCTCAAACAGGATCTCCAGTAGACATTTTAAACTCATGTCCAAAACTGAACTCGTTATCTTTCCCCAAAATTTTCACCTCTTCCTAATTTCCCTATTACTATTGAGGGTTCACCATCCTCCCAAATGTCCAGAATCAAAACGTTGGTGTCATCCTCCATCCAATTAGTTGCCAAGTTTTTGTTTCTTCCTTTATGACATCTCTCATATAAGCTTCCCTTTCTCATCTAACACTGCTAGCACCTTGGTGCTGGCTCTTATCACCTCACATCTGGACTCTTAAAGTAAATCTGCTGGGTGCTCTCCCTGTCTCAAATTTCTCTTAAGTCTGGTCTGTTCTCCTCTCAGCTATCAAATTGATCTTCCTAAAGTGCAAGTTTGACTATGTCATCCCCCTAATTAGCAAGTCCAGTAGTTTCCCATTATCTCCAGGATAAATATAAATTTAATATATTTGTAAGTGTAAAATACTCTTTGAAGTTCAAAGCTGTTCATAATCTTTTCCCCTCCTACCTTTTCCGGTCTTATTCCATACTTGCCCCATGTTCTTTGTCATCCAGTGACTCTGGGCTTCCTGCAGTTCCTCACATAAGATAACAGCATCTCACAATTCCAGGCATTTTCCCTGCCTGCTCTGCATGCATGGCACTCCCTCCTCATCTCTACCTCCTGACTTCCTTCAGTTTTCAGCTAAAGTCTCACCTTATATAAGAAGCTTTTCCTTGTTTTCCTTAATCTTAGTGCCCTGCACTCAAGGAACTCAGAATATAATAGAAAGATTCACTTTTGAGAAAGTATATAAAAAATTGCTAGAGCAAATGTAAATTAAGCTGTACATGTAATACCCTTATTGGAGAATTCTTTTCATTTTTTTCTTTAAAAATTAAGCAGAAACATATTGGGGAGACATGGTTTTACAAGTCATGTGAAAAAAGTTTTTTTGTTTTAATTTTTTGGGGGGTTTTGTTGTTGTTTTTTGGTAGTGGGGGGGAGATATAGGAATCATACCTATGATTTCCTATTCTTTATAAGCTCCTGATGAGGGAGTTTATAAGAATCCCTCAAACCCGTGCAGATCAACAACTCTTCTATATTTCATACCTTTTTTAAAGAATTGCTGAGGGTACTGAGAGGTTAAGTGACTTGCTCCAGGTGACACATCCAGTATATGTGAGAGGAAGAACTTACACTTATATCTTCTTGATTCCAATGCCTGTGATAATGCTGATTTATTTTTGTAGGCTGTATTAGTAAAAAAAAAAAAAAGTAAAACATAGTATCCAGAGTGTATTGCTATGGTTGACATGTCCTTGTCAGGTCACATATGGAGTATTGTATCTAGTTGTAGGAATCATATTTTGGAGAGAACATTGAAGAATTATAGTACATTCAAAAACAGGTGATGAGAATCAGGGATGGAACTAAAAATTTTGCATTCAATTGATATTATCAATTAAAGAACCTGGGATAATTAAACAAGAAAAGAAAAGATTTATTGGGAACATGACAGCTTCTTTCAAGTATTTGAAGGACTGTCTTGTATTAGATTACATTTATTCTACAGAAGTAGGAGGGTAGAACTAAGAACATTTGAGTGGAAATCTTAGAAAGTCAACAATTAGAGCCATCTGAACTTGGTATAGACTGCATTCCAAAATGGTGAATTCCCCAATATTTCTTCATGCATAGGGTAGAGGCAGAATCACTTGTTGAGTATATTATAGAGGGAATTTCCTACTCAGTGCCTTTTACTCCTAGATTTATTATTTCTGTAAAAAGCAAAAACTTGTATAACAAATAAGATTCATTTAAATTTTGCTCTTAAAATTAAAATAAATTATAGTACTTTCAAATCAGTGTTAAGTGTATTGCATCTGATATAAGTATCATTGAAATAATTTTATAACAGACCCAAATTATCAATTGTAAAGCAGATTTTAGCTTTAGATCAGATTGTAGCATAATTCTAAAATACTTTAGGGATTTTAAATGATTACCACTCTCTCTTTTTTTGCTAAGCAGTTTGATTTACTAAAGGCAAGTAAAATTTTTACACTTGAAAAATTACATATTTTTCCTCTCTTTTTAAAAATTTGTTTTAAGTTGTCATAAAAATACAGGAGCTTTATTTGGTTTTTGTATAAATGATTGTGTACTTCTGAACTACTCAGTGTTTCTACAGTGAAGATTCCTTTAATGCCCTTCTTAGTTTTTCTAAACAACATTTTATATAAAGTATTTCAGTTAAAGTTTCATAAAGTATGGCATATAATTGCCTCCCTTTTTTACCCCCACATAAAAGAAATAGCTTTCAGCTGTCCAAAAAAAGACTTCAGCACTTTCCTCTTCTAAAAACAGACATCGACATTAAAATTTAAATGACACTAATTGGTTATCAACCTTGTGACTATTATTATTATCAAAAAAAGGACTTTGTATATTTTCATTTTTCTTTGTTTTAATTTCTTTTTTTTCTTAAAATTAATTTCTCTTAGGTTAAATTACTTGGGCAATCTCTAATTAGTGATTAAGTATCATATAATCGAAATTTGAAGAAAAAATACAAACTAAGGCTCTCGAGCCTTTTCTGTCCCAGTGTTGGCAGAGACGTAACTCAATCTGGCTTCCTGATTTAGAAACAGAAATAAAACTGTGCACCGCAGGGCAGGTTTGGTATTCCAGGCACCCATCCAAAGAGTAGTGTTTTTTAAGGAAATGGACTTGTGCAGGTTTCAGGAAAATGGAGATGAAGTTACATGAATTTTGCTCTTTCTAAATTCATAACTGTTTAAAGGAACCCAGCCTTCCCACCCCAGCCCAAAGAATATCGATTTTTATTAAAAACGAATATAAACTGATATGTTATTCCCTTTAAAATTGTCATTCATGTTAATGTTTTAAGTTCCTTAGTTTGTAAAGGTAAAGAATACATTCTCTTTTAGTAAAAAGCTTTTGAATGAGCATAATCATTCTCTTTGTGTGGCTTGATTAGATTATACATTTGTAGTACTTTAGAAAATGGTCACATGTAAAAGGAGTGTTCATGAAATGCTTTTATTTGTATTAAGTGGCAATAACATGCTATACATGCATAAATGTATTTTGGGGAATTTACCTTTGGACATAGACTTTTCTATTTGCTATCATTGTTCATATCTCCACCTTTTTTGCAACTATCTCTCAACTAGTATGTCTCATTTGTTTTGAACCCAATTCTCTATTCAGTTGAGTTTGGGGTGGTTTTTAAAGCATATATTAAGCCTAAGAGGCAGGTCAGCATAATGGGTATAGATCTGGTTCCATAGTCCAACCTCTGATACATATTCTATTTGACTATGTACAAATCACTTAACTTCTCAATGTTCCAGGAAACTTTTTAAGACTGTAAAGTTGTAGGGCAGCTGCAGATCTACTTCAGTGGATTGGGTTTCCTTACATGTGGGTACACACACACACACACACACACACACACACACACACACACACACACACACACATCCAGTCATAGTCATTCATTCTTCTAATCTGTGTTATGACATCACTGAGTACCTGTTGGACATTTTAAACTATTTTCTGTAGGTAACTGCAACTCAACATACACAAAAGAGAAGTTGTTATCTTTTCCTCTAAAACCATCCCTCTCCAAGCTTCTCTATTTTGTTCAAGGGTGCCGCCATCTTTTAAGTCACCCAATTTTGCAACCTCATAATTATCCTGGTATTCTCATTCTCCTTTACTCCACATATCCAATCATTTATCTTTTCTACCTCCACAACGTCTCTTATCTATCTCCTCTCTTCTTGAATAGCCCAGGTTTAGGTTCTCCTTTACCTGTCATCTGGAATATTTCTGCAGCCTCTTTTTTTGCTTGAATAATGAGCATATTTCTTTTAATATTACAGTTTTTTGCTTCATGTCCTTGTATTTCGTATTTTTTTTTGTATATTTTTGTATATTTGCATTCCTAATCCATTGTTCTCTTGCTTCCTTGGTAAAACTTGCCATTGCAGATTCTAGTTTTTCTGTCCTGAGTGTTTTTGCTTTGCAAGCCATAAATTTTATGCTTATAATTCTCATTTTTCTTTTGAACCACTCAGGAACAGCATGTTATAGTCCCTTATTCTCCTCACAATTCACAGGATCCTCTGTTTCATCAAGGGTTAAATCATTTTCTTTGTTTTGCAATAATTATTCGTAGATGCCTGAACTCATTTTCTGAAGGCCGTATTTCCTTCTGTTGTTACTGGTGTTGCCTGTTGATTCATTTGTTTATGTTGAAGGTCTTTGAGATTTCTTCCTTCTGAAATCTTTGGTAATTTCAGTCTTCCCCGTCCCCTTTCCCATTTTCTCTATCACTCACTTTCTGACTCTCTCTCCTCTGTTTGTGGTTTCCTTGGGGGCTGGATCTCAGAGCATCACACTGAGCAATTTACAGTTCAAGTCTCTGTCCCAAATGATAGTTTGAGTAATCAGAACTGTCCCCAGCTGGATGCTCTGCTCTTTTGCTTTTGCTTAGTGGAGTGCCAAGTGCCACACAGTCCCTGAATACCCACAGTGTCCTGTCCTGATGTCCTTTCTTGCTCCCTCTATTCTTTAGTTCTTTGCTCTTAGTACCAGAAGTTCAGAACTTTACAATAGTAGTGATAGAAGATTGTGACCCCTGGCAGGCTTTTGTTCCTGTGGGGCTGTGGACACCTTGTAGTCTGTTGCAACCAGGGCAAATTTCTGGGGCTAGGTTCTCCATGGCACTGGAAAGAGAAGTTACCAGGCTCTGGAGATAGGATTTGTTGTAAGACTGTCATATTCTTGGGTCTGCTAGTGCAGCCTCATTGCAGTAGCATAAAAAGTAGAGGAGTAAACTGAATGAGCTCAGAGTAAGGAAGCATCAGCTCATGGGTTTGGTTTTTTTTATTACACCTTCTTTTGTGTTCTAGGTGTCCTAGAACATGCAGACAACTGAAATTACTTTATCTTTGGCACTTAATTTCTATTTTAGAAATGTTTGAGATATTGGGATCAGAGGAAATTCTAGTTCACAATCTTGTTGCTCACGTGACCCAGAGGCTCACTTACAGCCTCTTAATTAGTATTCCTCCTTCAAGTCTATGACATTTCCAGTATATACCTTGCACATTTGCCAAAGTTATTTTTCTAAAGCTTAAGTCTGATCATGTTATTCTTTGAATCAGTTAGCTCCAGTAGCTCCCTTTTACCTTTAGGATCAAGTATGAATTCCTCTGGTATTTAAAGGCCTTTTATAATATGGCTCTAGTCTATATTTTCAAGCTCATTACCTTCATACATTATATGGTCCAGGGAAACTGTCCTTCTTGCTTTTCTTCACACATAACACATGACATATTTACCTGCTTCATTTTCGCAGGCTATCCTAATGCCTAGAATGCACTCTTTCTTAATTTTTGCTTATCCATACTTTTCTTCAAAGCTCAATTCAAGCATTGTCTTATATATAAAACCTTTATCCTGATCCTCCCAGTTTAGCATCAGTTACTCCCCATCCCTTGCCACCATAAACTTGTGTTCATCTTGTGTATACTTATATTTGTAAATCTTATCTCCAATAAAATGTAGGCTTCTCCAGAAATTATTTAATTTCTGTTTTTGTTTCTCCACTGCCTAGTACAACACCTACTATATATTAGGTGCTTAACATTAATGACTTATTGAATAATGACTGTGAGATTGGAGAAGGATAAGATGCACCAGATTTAAAAAAAAAAAAAGAAAAGAGAATGGATTCAGAAAATGCTAGGCTATTGTTTGTCTATTCCTGGGCATAAATATATGCACACACATATACCACACACACACACACACACACACACACACACACACATACATACAACATTGAAGCTGTGCCTAGTGAACATCTAGGAAAGGAAGTATTGATCACAATGAACCAATATGAGGAGAGTTCAAGATAAGATATTGCATGGTAGGGTCAAGAGGACCTTATTTCTCTTACACATATAGAGCAGCAATGATTTTAGAAGGGTACCAGATGGAAAAATGAGCCAGAAATCCAAAGAGAAACAGTAAGTTCTTTCATTCAACCCAGGATTATACAAAAAGACAGTCAGAAGTCTCAGCCTTGGATGAAGCTCTTGCCAGTGAAACTAGCATGAACTCAGGTGATCAGGCTGGAAGAACAAGACAGTTCCCCAGATGGAGACAAATAGCCACAGAACTCTGCCTGGGAGTACTGAAACTTGAGCCTAACCACACAAGGAAGATTAAATCCAGTGTTAGGATGACAGGAAATTAAAGTTAGTGCTTTACCTGGCCCGATGAGCCCATCTAATAATGTGGCAGAACATACAGCCAGGAGTTGGCTCAGTCCCAAATTAGTGAGGATAGAGACATGGATTAAGAGAAAAAAGACACTGAGTACCATTATTAAGAAATGTTATGGATCAAGAAACACTCAAAAGGACAACTCAGAAAAAAGTAATTCCCACACAAGTTTAAGCTGAGCCTCAGAGGAAAAATAGCTTGGCAACATGGACTTACAGGATGCCTGAAAGAAATGAAGCAAGATATAAAATAATAATAAAATAAAAGTTCTAGTTTAAAAAAATCAGAAGAACAGATAGCTATTGGAACATCTGAGGTCATGAACTATCTGAAAATTAGAGTAGACTGGACAGAACTTAATGTATATGAGACAATGTATATTATAGCAAGTTCAAAAGATTTAAAAAAATACCTAAAAAAAAAGATATCTACTGTCAAAAACAACCATTCCATAATTTAAGTATCATCAGATTTCCTGAAAACCATGACCAAAAGAAGAAAAATCTAGATACCATACTTCAAGAAAAAAAAATATGGGACGTAGAACAAATTATAGAAACAATAGTAATAATTTCATTTTAAAAATTTTACATGTGAAATCATACAAATATGTTTATATTTCCATATTAGCCATGTCATAAAAATGCAAGAAAAAGAAAGGGAGAAAATTAGACTTCAGTTTGCGCTCAGAATTCAACAGTTCTCTGGAGGTGAATAACATTTTTCATCTTTAGCCTTTTGGAATTATCTTGAAACATTGTGTTGATCAGAGTAGCTAAGTCTTTCACAGTTGATCATTGTTACAATATTGCTGTTCCTATGTACAATATTCTCCTAGTTCTACCTATTTCACTGCATCAATTCATGTAGGTGTAATGAGAATTGAATTTATCAAGATCCCCCTGTATTGGCTTGGGTTTGGGGTTTAGTGTTAAAACCCAGAGCTTGTGAATCCCACTTGTGGGATGAACTTGTTGACATGAAAAGAGAGGGCTGAACTGGGAGGAGCCGCAGATTTAGAGAGAAGGCCAAGCAGAGAGAAGGCCCAAGCAGAGGAGGCCAGAAGGACTTTTGGGAGCTGCTACCTGGAGCTGCCAAGAACTGAGGAGAAATCCTGGAAGAGGGCCTTGCTGATGTTTTCAGGGTTTTGCGACTGTTCTGCAGGCAGAGAGTGACTTGATGAGGACACTGGCTATAGCTTTGTTGAGATGAAGGAAGGGCCTTTCCTTGGGTTCTCAATGCTGTGATGATATCTTAACCTTGTTGTAGCTTAAGGGTAGATGGCCTTTTGTGCTCTCCTGCCTCTTTTGAGAAAGTGCAGCGGTGGGAAACCTTTTACTTTTTTTGTGCTCTGTGATTGACCAAATGAATGTACTTTGTTTATGATTGGAAACTAATCTCCATTTGAGAAGAGACTAAATGAATGTACTGCCCAGGAATGGGCTACTTTGACTAATGTACTGGCCAGGGATGGGATACTTGGACCTTGGTAGTTCTCAATTGAATTGAGAACTTACTTGCTAATTGAATGAGTTACACTGTATTTTGATTTTCTCTATTCTGTGAATGTTTTGCCTTAATCTGTCACTGAACAAATGGCGTTTGCTAATCCAAATCTTGGAAGTTGCCTTTGCTTGGCATTACATTATGGCTGCTAGCACAGGTTCTTAGGTCTGCTTTTCTACAGGAAAGCAACTCAAAATGGGTTAACAATCTTATTTTAACCAATCAAACATATATCATTTACCTAGATCAGGGGAAAAAGTCAGCACCCTGAACTT
>JAQQSU010019590.1:0-10224 GCA_028627135.1 Pseudochirops cupreus
GGAGGGTTGCTGGAAGTACACACTTCTATAAAGGGACAGGGACAGGGTAGAGAATAGAACAGGGGGGGGCAGGATAGGAAGGAGGGACATATAATCAGTCTCTCACAATATGCCCACTGTGGAGATGTTCTGTGTAATTATACATGTATAGCCTGGATTTATTTGCTTGTCCTTCCAGTGGGGGTGGGTAATGAGGGAGGAAGGGAAAGAATCTAGAATGTAAAGTTCTATAATCAAATGTTAAAAATGTATGTGTGTGTGTATGTAATTATTATTATTATTAACTACATCCAACTGGGAATTAAGATATACAGGCACTGTGGTAGGGAGATCCATCCTGCCCTACTGGAAAGTCAGAGGGGTGAGGAGGATGACATAGGAGAGAGCAGATTGGGGAAGGGGTTATACAGTGGGATCACTGTTTTGAGGTGTTGGGTAGGGGAAAGATGGGGAGAAAATCTGTAACTCAAAATCTTGTAGAAATGAATGATGTAAACAAGAAAATAAATAAATTTATTTATTTAATTAATTTATTCAAAAGTCCCAGGTCTTTTTATAACTGATTCTATAGCTCCATTACTATTTTACTAATCTATTACATAAAGTTATTACATTCTTAAAATTCAAATGTCAACATGAACATTTTTGCACTTAGCATAATACAGTAATGAGGAATAATACCAGCACCCAATTATTGTTAAAGTTGAAGATAAATCTTACTACAGTAGAATAAATAACTGATGTACATTTCACAATGTCCAAATGTGGCCATGTGGCCCCAATTTTCTAAAACACTGAAGTTAGGTAGAATAATTAAAGTTGGATGAACTTGACCTTATTAAATTTAGTTCAATGCCTTGCCTCAACTATCCATATAAGAATGTCTTTTAGATACCAAATTTCATCTAGACATTTACAGATTTAAAATTTCCCTTTCCTTTTATGTGAGAAAATGAAGATTGTCTGTTGGTGATGGATTTATATATGCAAACTCCCCTCATTTTCCTCTAGCCACAAATCATAGTGATAATAATGATCAGGTAATATATTGAAATGCTGAGAGTATCAGAATAAGAAGTCAAGTCTCATTCTCGTTCAGTCACTAAACAGCTCTGTGGCCTTGGGAAAATCTCTTAATTTCTTCATGGCTTAGTTTCTTCATACATAAAATGAGGATTCTAACTCATACCCCACCTACCTCACAGAGTGATCATGAGAACAAACATACTTCCCTGATGTTCATGAGACAGTATCATGACAGTTGCTGGCGAGGAGGAAGAAAACAAGGGGATGCAAATATGTGGGAGCAATTTAGTTAGGTCAAGAAGTAGAGCACACTGAGAATATGTATGCACTGGCCATGCAGAACCTGTTGGAAGAAGGGAAGCTGCAAGAAGAAATTCAGCAGAAAGAGCAGCAGTGATAAATCTGTGCAAGCTTGTCTTTCCAAAACTGTAAGCCTTTTCCTTCTGGCTTCGGCACACTACCATCTGCCAATGGGAGCACTGAAAGGGAAGGATGACAGGAAGAAGCTAAAACACTGGCAGGCTGATGGAAGGAGATCACAAAGAAGTTAGAGTCTACTTTTCACAAAAGTTCCAAGAGGAGAAGAGGCTCAAACAAAATGAGAAGCAGCCTTATCCAGTCATTGGGAGAAGAAGCAGATTCTTAAAAAGATGATTCGTTGTGCCTCTTCACTTCATGAAAAGAGGAGAAAAGATGCCTAGCCAGGGACTGCAGGGTGGGGACCCAAAGTACAATTCAACTGGTGTGAACCTAGCCACAAAGATATGGTAATTCAACTTCATGGAAGTGAAGAGGGTCATGTGAGATTCAGTTAAGAGATAGTTCGAATTTATTTTATAGAATTATGGACTATTAGAATGAAATGGGGCCCTAGACATTTTCTAGTCCATGCTCCTTCCCCCCTTTTTATAGTTGAAAAGCTGAGGCCCAGAGCAGTTAAGTGATTTTCCAGTATCATACTGCTAATTTTGACATGGAGATTCAGAACTGCTGGAAGAACCATAGTGATTCCACTTCAGGTTATTGTTCTGCTCGTGCTGTGAAGGAATGAAATGGTGGATACAGGAAATATTAGGACATATATAAAGTGATAGTTTCAGTAGAGGTAGGAGGCAGCTTTGGAGTTTGGAGTGGAACAAAGAAATGTAAAATGCAATTGTGGCTGCAAAGGGGAAACAGGGCTAACCAGCTTTGAAGTACTTTTCAGTTGGAGAATGATGTAAGAAAGAGGTAGAAACAGGCTTTGTCTTGCTAAGGTTAAATAGATCAATTGACTAACATATGGTCAGAAAATATGTTCTCCTAGATTGTGAGAACAAACTTCTATAAAAACAGGGCTATGTGCAACCTCTTTGGAGAAGAAAACTCTGTGTACTTCTTTGACTCAAAGGGAGTCAGGCATACTTGGACCCACTTCTAGAGCCTAGAAAGAAAATGACAAATGAGACATATCAAATGATAACATAGAAATAGGGAAGATGCATTGTAAGAGGAGAGCTTCAGAAAGAAATAGAGGCAAAATGGCAGAATAAAAGCAAGAACTTGCCTGAGCTCCTACTCCAATCACCTCCAATATCTGTAAAATATGGCTCTAAACAAATTTTAGAGCTATGGAACTCACAAAGAGACAGAGAGAAAAAAATCTCCCACTGAAGGCAGCCTGGCAGGTGGACAGAAAGGGTCTATTGGACCAGACTGGGGGCTGAGCAGTCCCATATGAGCTGCATAGGCCCAGACCCAGGGCAGCCCTGACCAGCAGTGCAGATCAGCCAGAGCAGACTTCAGGAGAATGAATCACCAGCAGCTGTGGTGGTTCCCAGACTTCTAAACCCATAAACACCAAAGAGAAATTAAAAGGTCACTAGGGAACTCTATTGGAACTGGGTAACTGAAGAGCTTAGTCTGGCCCCTGCCCCTGGGGAGGGAGGTGGCAGCACAGTGGCTGTAGCTGCTGCCACATGGCTGCCTCTGGAGCTCCTGGCCTGCAGATTGTAGGGGGACCAAGTGACCATTCAGAGGGTAATCACTCTTGCTTTGACCAGCTTAGATCTGGGTTGCAGTATTGGGCAGTAGTTCTAGGGTGAGAAACACCAGTGTGCCAGAGCTTGTGGTGGCTGTAGAGAGGATGTACTCCTTATAGCAATGGCAGCTGCAAAAACTCCAGCAATCTGGGACAGAGCTCCCTCCACTCTGAAAGCAGAGTTCTACCGTGGCAAAGAGCTCAAAAGTCAAGTCATTGGATGGCAAAATGAGCAAGCAGAGAAAGTGCAATCAGACCATAGAATCCTTTTTTGGGGACAAAAAGGATCAAAACATGTAACCAGAAGAAGACAGCAAAGTCAAAACTCCTGAATCAAAAGCTTCCAAGAAAAATACAAACTGGTTACAGGCCATGAAGGAGCTCAAGAAGGATTTTGAAAATCAAGTAAGAGAAGTGGAGGAAAAATTGGGAAGAGAAATGAGAATGATGCAAGAAAATCATGAACAGCAAGTCAACAGCCTGCCAAAGGAGACCCCCAAAAATATTTATGAAAATAACACCCTAAAAATACACTAACTCAAATGGCAAAATAGGTACAAAAAGCCAATGAGAAGAAGAATGCCTTAAAAAGTCGAATTTGCCAGATGGAAAAGGAATTTCAAAAACTCACTGAAAATAATAATTCCCTCAAAATTAGATTGGAGCAAATGGAAGCTAATGACTTTATGAGAAAACAAGATACTATAAAACAGATCCAAACAAATAAAAAAAATAGAAGGCAATGTGAAATATCTCATTGGAAAAACCACTGACCTAGAAAATAGATGCAGGAGAGATAATTTAAAAATTATTAGACTACCTGAAAGCCATGATCAAAAAAAGAGCCTAGAAATCATCCTTCAAGAAATTCTCAACAAAAATTGCCCTGATAATCTAGAACCAGAGGGCAAAATAGAAATTGAAAGAATTCATTGATTACCTCTTGAAAAAGATCCCAAAAAGAAAACTCCTAGGAATATCATAGCCAAATTCTAGAGTTCCCAGGTGAAGGAGAAAATATTACAAGCTTACAAACAATTACAAACAATTTGAGTATTGTGGAAACACAATCAGGATAACCAAAGATCTAGCAGCTTCTATATTAAGGGATCAAAGGGCTTGGAACATGATATTCTGGAGGTCAAAGGAGCTAGGACTAAAATCAAGAATCACCTACCCAGCAAAACTGAGTATAATGCTTCAGGGGAAAATATGGTCATTCAATGAAATAGAGGACTTTCAAGTATTCTTGATGAAAATACCGGAGCTGAACAGAAAATCTGACTTTCAAATACAAGAAGCAAGAAAAGCATGAGAAGGTACACAGGAAAAAGAAATCATAAGGAACTTATTAAAGTTGAACTATTTACATTCCTACACAGAAAGAAGATTACTGTAACTAACTAGACTTCTCAATATGAGGTTAGTTGAAGGGAATATATATGTATATACACATACACACATATACGTATACATATATATGTATGTATAGGAGGTTGTATGTGTGTATAAATACATATGTGAGTGTGTGTATGTGTGTACATGTATACATAGACAGAGGGCACAGGATCAGTTAAATAGGAAGAGATGATAATCTAAAAAATAAAATCGAGAAGTGAGAGAGGAATATAATGGGAGAAGAAGAAAGAGAGAGATAGAATAGAGTAAATTATCTCACATAAAAGAGGCAAGAAAAAACTGTTACAATGGAGGGAAAGAGCAGGAAGGTGAAAGGGAATGGGTCAACCTTACTCTCATTGAATTTGGCTTAAGGAGGGAATTGCATCCACACACACAATTGGGTATCTTACCCTACAGCAGTGGTTCTCAACCTTCCTAATGCTGCGACCCTTTAATACAGTTCCTCATGTCGTGGTGACTCCCAACCATAAAATTATTTTCGTTGCTACTTCATAACTGTAATTTTACTACTGTTATGAATCATAATGTAAATATCTGATATGCAGGATGTATTTTCATTGCTACAAATTGAACATAACCCACAGGTTGAGAACTGCTGCCCTACCGGAAAATAGGGGGAAGGGGATAAGAGGAGGAATGACAGAAGGGAGAGCAGATTGGGGGAGAGGGTAGTTAGAAGCAATCACTTTTGAAAAAGGATAGGGTCAAAGGAAAAAACAGAATAAGTGGGGGTTGGGAGATGATGGAGGGAAATATACTTAGTTCTTTCACAATATAACTAGTATGGACATGTTTTGCATAACTACACATATACAACCTATATTGAATTGCTTATCTTCCCACTGGGGGTGGGTGAGGAGGGAAGAAGGGAAAGAATCTGGAAATCAAAGTTTTAAAAACAAATGTTTAAAAAAATTGTTTTTTTTACATGCAACTGGGGAAAAGGATATACAGTATCTGAGGTATAGAAATCCATCTTATCCTACTAGAAAGTTGGGGTGGGGTGGGAGAGTATATAAGAGAGAGCAGATTGGGGAAAGGGGTATTCAGTAGGCTCACTGTCTTGGGGTGGGGTGTAGGGGAAAGACAGGGAGAAAATTAGTAACCCAATATCTTGTGGAAATGAATGTTGAAAACTAAAAAACAAATAAAAGATTATTAAAAAAAAAAAAGAAAAAGATGCAGCTTGGTGTAGGAAGACTGGAATGCAAATCCCAACTTAAAACACTAACTGTAGAAAAAGAAGGATTAGGATAAAGCAAAGATGCTACATGGAGTGTTTACACAGCAACCTTTTCACTAAAGCTAAAATAAAGTTTGGGGCAATTGAGGAAACACTTCCATAAAGGAAGGATCTAGAAAAGAGACATAGCAAGTAACCAGCACCTGTAACTACAGGAAAGAATAGGGACAGTATTTTGGAAAGTTAATTGAATGCCAAGTATTGCAAGAATACTGGCCAAAATCCAGAGATCCTGTCTGACACCTTGGTATTTGGCATTATAGTGACCCTGTGGAAAAGGAACTGTCTGGCTTTCAGTATTTATAAAAAAAGACCCAGCCTTTTGGTGTGAAAGTTAAGAAATGAAGACAGAAAAGACAAGAAGCAACAATAGCAAAGCAAAGAAAAAAACAAAGTGTAGTCAAGATTAGAAGCAGCTTGAGAAACAACAGGGTCTACAGAAGCACATTAGAAACACCAACATGTCTGGTGAGCAGCAGATACTAAGAATGGAGACAAAAGTCAATGACAGACACAGGAGGAGCGACTTGGTGGTTTGGAAGAGAGAGCAACAACCATATACACCTCAGGAGCCTTGGAAGGCAGACTTAGGACACCTCTACTCAGTATATTTGAGTATATGAGGAGTGTGCGTTGAGGGGCGGGGGGAGAGGAAAAACTCAGCATACATTACAGTAGCCTTGGAAGGCATAGTCTTAGCACAGATTTGTGTCTGTACATATGATTTTGGGAGAGACGAAAGACAAAAAATAAACCCACATGAGTAGTCCCTAAAGCTATTGAAATGCTTGAGTTTGACCTTTATTCCCAAAATTTCCTCATCTAAAACAACACATTTCCCCAAAATGCTGGATAATCCACATTGTACTATAATTTGATTAGGAAATTAAGTATCCATACCTTGATCCTCTTTCTTTCGTGAAACTTTTGCTAGAGTAGGTAGTAGTTTGACCAGCAGATTCTGACTTTTCATCTGTAGGAGATCCTACCCCAGTGCTAAAATGATACACATAGTTTTCTGTTATTTATAGAAAAGCAAGCCAGTTTCAATTCTCCCACATATAAATCTACATATATAATACACATTTCAGTTATATATACTCATTGACATCAAACAAGGCGTTAAACACGGAGATGTATGTTCACCAAAGGTGTTTGCCAATGTCATGGAAGACGTCCTGCAACAAATTGCAGATAAACACACAGAAAAAGAAGTTCAGAAAGGAGTACAGAAATAAGAAATTTGTTACTCTTATTAAAATTAGTGAATACATTAATAAACAGACTATAAATAACAAAGACTTACGACTACATGCACAGTTACACAAATCACGTTTTCCCCTTTGTTTTTGTTTGTATATTTGTTGATGGAGGTTGAATGAAATTTATTTTTAAGAAGATGTGTCTCATAAAATCTAAACAAAAAGACGATTTTCTGTTGATGGCAAGGTTCTCTAAAACAGTCTTATTGGCATATAATATCTTATTGAATGTACTACACTACAAAACCTCCCCAACAAAATCCATGACAAAGCAGATTGGTCAAACCATCCACTGGAAACACAAAGTGGATGAAAAATATGTTACTTATACTTTGAAATGCATCTGGATTACCAGACTGCTGCATTAGTCTGTATATCTATCTGTCATCTATCTATCTATGTGTATGTTTATATATACATATCTATTTATATATACATTATCTAGCTAGCTAGCTAGCTACCTATCTTTAGCTTGTACAAGCACTGCCAATGGATGAGCTGGGCCTGGAATGAATAAGAAAATGGATTGGCTTACTGCTTAAAAACAACAACAACAACAACTTTTCAGTGATTTAAAAGCTGTTACACTGTTTCTGACTACAAGGGTGCATCTATTTAATACAAATAATATTCCAGTGATAACTTGCATGTAAGAAGTGATGTAAAAAACATTATTGAGGAGCCATATGACCCAGGAAGGACATAGACCAGCCATATAATGAGAAGGAGAGACAGCAGACAAACAAGTCCATGGACACACTATAACAAATAAAACAGAAACAGAGCAAGGTCTCCAAAACATTGGGTAGAAGTTTTGTAGAGGACTTCTGAGACAAAATGGATGAGAGCAGCCCCAAGTATGAAAGCATGGAGGGGTTGTGATCGAAGTTGGCGAAGGGGAATTGGAGTTGCTGAATTCATCTCCAAACAGATGAAATAATGAATCCCTCAAAGTATATGCCTATAATGACAACTTTGAGATCAATTGTCATGCAGAGTAAAAGTGGAAGATTATCAAAAGGTGAGATTGGTTTTAGTAAATTTTGTACTCCAGAATGTAGAGGGAAAATGCTGGAATACAAAATACTTCTTCCTACCTGGTTTTCCCTTTTCTTTGTGAAGAAGAAGATCGTCCAGAAACAGATTCTGACACCTTATCTTCTGTAGTAGAAGGTGGAGAACTGAAATTTCACACATTTAAAATTATATACAAATGAAGTCATTTATTTGACAGTATTGGCTTTGGTCCCAGGAAACACACAACAATTTCTTCCAAGAGGAAAGAAAGCCCTTTTGCTTATGCTGAATTTGAACAGTGATGTGCTAAAACAATTTTATGAAGCTTTGCAAGGATGAAACAAAGCAACAAATGTGAAAGACCCTAGTACCTAGTCATGTTGGAATTTTTTTTAGAAAAAGAATTTTTAGAAAAAGAAAAGTTTCTATCAAAATTATAGATAAAGTTCTTACAATCCTAAGACCTTTAATTTAAAAAAAAAATTAAAAGGATTTAGGCTTTAGTTGCATTCTAGCATTTTGGAGTTCTGCATGTGATTATTGATGAATAACCAAAGGTTATTCAATTTAAAGCTAATAAGAAGTAAATGAGATTATGCCCCTGCAGGTATCCCGGGGGAGGGCGTTTTCTGCAAATGTTGTTCTTTATAGTAATAGAGTGGAAAAAAACCTCAAAATCCATTGCCTAATGTGGTGCTTGATTGTCTCTCTGCTTTTAGAAATTAATTAATGACTAAATTCCTATTTTATTAAGAAATAGATACATTAAACTCTTAAGCTTCTTTGTAATCCTCAAGTTAGTATAATAATGATGATGAATGTTATTTAATAATAGTTAACAATTAATAATAACTCACATTTTAAAGAGCTCTTTGTTATAACAATCAATATGACGATGCTATCAGCTATGATTGCTAACAATTCTGCAATAAGTTTTAACAGTCATTAGACCTGCAGAAATTTGCCCCTAAAGAATTTGAATCGAGCAAATGTTGTCTCCTTTTAACCATTTATGTCTTGATTTAGTGCTCCTGCTATCTGTAGGATAAGAGAATACCAGCACCTATAAAAACACATTTAGAATTCATTGACAAAGTGATTCCCATTAAAACTAATCAACAAAAGTTTGGAAAGGAAGGGAAATATGCACTATATTTCTTACATTCCCAATTGCCTTATTTCTTCTAGGTCATGAATTCGGTCCATATTCACTTTCTTGGATGTGCTAACAAATGAACCTGGCAAATTTCTCCATCAGGAGTCAGGGTCACAAGTTAGGTACAGCAAAACTAGTACTTTCCATTAGGAAACCCTAGCTCTGGAAAAAAGAAAAGTAGCACAAAAAAGTTGTTTTCCCCCAACCAACAGCCTATTCGGGAAAACACATTTATATGTTCACAATGGATGAAAAAACAAATCAGAACAAACAATTCTTAGACTCTAAAAGTGACTCACGTAGGTTTACTGTTAATTAAGATTATTGCACGCCGATCAGTTGGTCCTTGTAAAGCAAACTCCTTCAAAGTCAGAAGTTTTTTGCCTGGGTTAATCTGCAAAATAAGCCAAAGATGAGACATATCGATCTCATTTTTTAAAGAGCACAAATACCTAGAGGAAAAAGATGTTTTTAAAATGGAAATCTTCAGCCAATGGCAAAATTCTTCAAAGGATTATAAAAGGCTAAAATGAAGACCTATAGTCATTTTTTAAACAATAAGTTTAATTAAACATTTTATCAAACAACCAAGGAAGATGGCAATTTCTCTTAAAGAAAGTAACTAAGCCTCCAAGTTTGGTAATGTGGGCTTTAATCTTCCTGGAGGGATTGTACTGAATCAAATGGCTTCCTGATAGAAGACCTTAAAATAAGATCCTTACCTTAGCAAATATTAAGTATGGTGACATATATATTTACATATGAATATATGTATATATATTTCAGTTTTTATTTATTTAAATAAATTAAAAGAAATTCATTACAAGTATCTGATCTACATAAAATATCAAACATGTAAACTTCAAGCTTACATATTTTAACATAATCTTGGGGAAATAAAGACTTAATTTTTATCTGCTTCAAGTTTTCAAATGCATCTGTGATACCATTAGGGGTTTTCCTATACCAATACCAATTCCTATACCTATACCAAAAACCAATAGGGTTTTCCCTACTATCATGACAGATTGCAACCTATGCTTCTGCCATCCAACATCTTTCCTATGTTACTCATAAA
>JAQQSU010019591.1:0-10224 GCA_028627135.1 Pseudochirops cupreus
ATAATATATTTATTATATATAGCATAATTGTATATTATGTATATAATATGTAATATATGTAGTGTGTGTATATATCATATAATTGTAAATATGTTCTATATAAGTGTATAATACACAATAACTATTATAGCAATGTTATATTTATATAATACAGTTTGTATTTATATATTACAATTCATATAATATATTTATATATTATATTTATATAATACAACATTTATGACTAATGTGAGAGACATCATGGCATAGCTGATGGGCAACAAGACCCAGATTCCAGTTGTGCCTCTGACACATACTAACTGTGTGACCCTAGGCAAGTCACTTAACTTCTTAATGACCCAGGCAATTCTCTAAGACTCTAAGTTGCCTAGAAAGGGGATGGGGCTGGGGGTATACTTGTACTAGTAGAGAGACTTTCCTTATCTGGGAATTTCTTGTACTAGTAAAATCATAGTTCCAGTCCCTATCAAAATTCCTAAGGTTAACAAGGCACCTCCCTCACAACTACCCTGTGGAGCTTTGACAATTTGCAAACTTTGTCATTCTTGTTTTACATATGATGAAAGTGAGAAGTGAAGGGATTGATCTGTGGTCAAAGAAGTGATGAGTGTCAAAGCTGGGCCATGAAACTTGGTCCTGTGGTTTTTTCCTGTATATACATTCTATGAAATGATTAGGAAAATACATCTTTTTGATGTCTTTTTTGGAGGGTGAAGGTGGCATGGTGGGAATCTGGCATTGTTGACTTGAAAGAAGGAGAGGTGATTAGCTTGGTAGGTAGTGAGAATGATGAGGGAGCCCATAAGGCAACTATATAGATAATTGAGAGTTGACTGTAATTATATCATGAACAAGCAGAGAGGTTAGTGGGAACATCTATTACAAAGGCAGCAAAAGTTATGAGTTGTGTGGGAGTGAGAATTCACGGTTCATCCAAGAAGGCTGGAAGAGGTGAGCATTCACGTGCCATGGACTGGTTGAGGGGCATAATGCTTCTTGGAGGTAGAGGGTTAGACAGATGGTCACAGCCACTCTGAAGCCTAGGCCAGTTCTGCTTTCTGAGCTTTGTGTTGGAATATCCTTGGCGGGGAGGGGGCGCAGGAATTTGCAGTCCTTCCTTATGGCTGTCCCCCAAGCCAGTGTTAGGGGTCTTACCCAGTTCTGGGGGTGACCCACCCCTACCCCCTAGCCCTCCTGCTGGCCTCCAGGGAACTGACACGCAGTCACCGACTGAAGCGTCTCTTGGAAGTTGTCCTCGCCATTGGCAACTATATGAACAAGGGACAACGAGGGGGAGCTTACGGCTTCCGAGTCTCCAGCCTCAACAAGATTGCTGACACCAAGTCCAGTATTGACAGGTTAGAGCGCCCCCTTCTTCAAACTTCCCAACCTCCCCTATATCTCACCCATGACTCCACCTTTCCCTTGTGTACTGCTTATATTTCTTTCTTCTTCTCCCAAATCTATGCCCTCTGACCAACCATTTCCCTCACCTCCCAACTGCAGGAACATCTCATTGCTCCATTATCTGATCATGATTTTGGAGAAGAATTTCCCTGACATCCTCAACATGCCCACTGAGCTTCAGCACCTCCCTGAAGCTGCCAAAGTCAAGTGAGTGGATACATTCTTCTCTATTACTGTTCCAGCCATCCAGCCTTGGATCTATCCCCCAAGTATCCCCTGACTCCTGAACATTTCCACTGGGCTCCTGTGGCAAAGAGGGCTTGGGGAAAAGGGAGAACAGCAACCAGAATTATACTGAGTGATAGAGAGAAGCCAACCAGACACTGAACTTTTGCTGTGAATAACCTACATGCAGAAGAAAGTTAACTGCACAGAATTTAAACAGGGTTTTCTCTTTTTTAATTAAAACACAACTTTTTACCTGAAAACCTAGGTTTTAAATAAATATAATTAATTCATGTGGAAAATCAGAATCTTGTCCCTGTTTGAGATCCCAGCTCCCCTAGGGAAAGGACTTGGAGGTGGGAGGAGGCCTGTGGAAGGTGAGGGGGTCAGGGAGATTTTTCCTTCTTTCCCTTGGTCCCCCATGCCCTTCCCCTTTCCAGACTGGAAAATTACAGTCCAGTCCCTTGACCTGTTTCCCCTGCAGTCTGTCAGAGTTGGAGAAGGAGGTAAACAACATCAGAAAAGGACTGAGAGCTGTGGAGGTGGTGAGTACCTACCCCTGGATTTCCATCCCCTAAGACTTGGGAGTTGATACTGTAGGAGGCAAGAGGTTTGGAGAGAGCTGCTTATAGGGACGGGCCCTCTCAGGGGGATGGAAAAGTCTTCTCCTAATCACTAATGTTTCATGTGTATTAGAGTGCTTCTTTTTTGTTTTCCCAATTAGATTTAAGCCACTTATTAAGGCCTGGGATTGTACTTTATACGTCTCTGTATCCTGCCCTGCCCTAATCCCTACCCTGCCCCACCCAATATTTGGTACAGTGCTGAGGCTACCTGGTAGGGTACTTGCTAACTGGCACAGTGATTGACAATGACCATGATGCTCCCTCAAATTTCTGCCCTTATTTAAGATACAATTCAAGACAATAGGTAATCCAAAAAGTCATTTCTGTTTGGCACGAATTAGATTTCAGTTTTGTCTTTCTAAGACTTAGATTGATAATAAAATGAGTTGACATTCCTTCTAGCCTTGAGGAAAGGGGCAGGGGTTGAGGGAGCTGGAGAAATTAGGGAGTGGGAGGTACCCTAAATATTGAGACAGTGCGAGAGACAGACAGAGAATGGGGGGGGGGGGGGGAGAGAGAGAGAGAGAGAGAGAGAGAGAGAGAGAGAGAGAGAGAGAGAGAGAGAGTTAGTTAATGAGTTAGTCCTGGAGAAGGATCATAAGGTCATAGACCCAGAGCTGGAAGACACTTTAAGAGGGCACCAAAAAATAAGTACTCTGTATTTCATTTTATGAATTTTAAAGCATAATTCTGAGAAGGGCTTCACCAGACAGACATAGAAGGACCATGACATAAATTAGACTAAGAACCCTTGCTCTAGAGGTCATCCAGTCCTTTCCTCTCATTTTATTTTATTTATTTATTTATTTTTGGAGGCAGTTGGGGCTAAGTGACTTGCCCAGGGTCACATAGTTAAGAAGTGTCTGAAGCCAAATTTGAACTCAGGTCCTCTTGACTCCAGAGCCAGTACTCTTATCTGCTGTACTACCTAGCTTCCCTATCTCCTTGTTTTATAGTTGAGGAAGCTAAGGCCCAGGGGAGTATAATACATAATATATAATATACACATAATATAATACATAATAAATTTAATTCAAGATACTCTCTTATTTCTCCTCACCCCATTCTTGGAAGGTTGAAGACTCCTTTTCTCTAAGGACTTGGTTCTCTGCTCTAGAACATCCTAGTAAATGTCTCCTGGATGCTAGTCTATAGTCATCAAATATATCCTGCAACTTTTCACTAAGCCTCTTGGTAGCTCCTCCTGGTGGATATGGGAGATGAAGAACCAGAGACACACTTGGCTTTCCCTTCCCCTCTGGTTGGGTGGAGTGGTGCTGAGAAGAGATTTGTTGAGAGGGGGACAGGCTGATGCACAAGTCCAGAGATTGGGAATGGGAATGGGAATGGGATTCCATTGAGAATGTGACTGCTTCAGGAAAAACACAGATAGTTGCTTGTAGAAGGCTGAAGAGTCAACTTCTATGAAAGTCTCTAAAAAGAAGAGAATGTTCTCTCTCTGCCCCTCCCCCCCCCCCAGTCTGTTCAACCTGAGGGCAAAAGTAGTAATAGACAGGGGAATGGATTACATGGCCTTTTGAAGATCCTTCCAGCCCAAGAGACTCTGAGACTGCCTCTTTACTGTGTTGCTATCGATGGATGGAAGAATAGGAGCCTGGTATAGTAAGAGAGCTCTTCCCCCAGTCGCTCCCTTCCTCTTAATGCTGGTCAATTTTAGCCTGAAATCCCCTTCCCCTTTCATTTTCTCCTTGCTTCATAGGAGCTAGAATATCAGAAGCACCAGAAAAGGGAGTCGGGTGATAAGTTCGTCCCAATCATGAGCGACTTCATCACAGTTGCCAGCTTCAGCTTCTCGGAGCTGGAGGACCAACTTAATGAAGCCAGGGACAAGGTAAGGATACTCCCATCCTCCTGTCTTTCTGATCCTCAGTCCCACCCTGCTGAGTCCCCTGAGACAGACTAAAGATCCCTCAACCCGAATTCTCTCCTACCTTAGCCCCTGATGACCAGCCCTCCATGTCCTGATCCCTGTGTCTCTGCTTCATCCCTGCTCTTCTCCCAATGACAGTTTGCCAGGGCACTGAAGCACTTTGGAGAACCCGAGGGCAAAATGCAGCCAGATGAGTTTTTTGGCATCTTTGACACCTTCCTTCAGGCCTTCTCTGAGGCCCGGCAGGACCTGGACAGCATGAGGAAAAAGAAGGAGGAGGAGGAGAGACGGGCACGGATGGAAGCCATGGTAGGGAGAGGCGCTGAGGGGGCAGAGAAGGGAGGGTTGTAGAGGAAGTGGGAAGAGGAAAAAACACGGAAGAAAAAAAGTATGATTGGAAGAAAATGGATGAGTTGATAATGGTGTATTTGAAGTGCTGCCTTGTAGGGAGGAACTAGGGTTTGGGAGTGTCATGGGTCAAGGTGGGGCACATGAGGACTGGGCTCACTGGCCAGTCTGTTCCCTTCACCAGCCCCACCCACCGCAGTAATTACTGGGTCATCTCCAGTCATCCTGATCTCTCTCTGACCACTGGACCCAGATGACTTCAGAGGAGAAAATGAGGCTGGTGACCTTGCACAGCCCTCCCTCACTTAAATCCAATTCATTTGCAAGTCATGGCATCATATTCCTGATGTCATGGTACTCTTTGAGAATGAAGGACAAACAAGAACCCAGTCATGACAGGAACATGATAGAAAATGGGCAGGAACTGAAAGACTTTGATGGAAGAAGGAAAGGCCATGAGGAAGAGGATTAAGGATTCAAGTGATTTCAAGGAGAGCTAGGAATCAATGTGAGACTGTTAGGGGGAAGGGAATAAGCATTCATAGTGCCTACTGTCTGCCAGACACTATGTTAAGAGCTTCACAAATATCTCATATCCTTACAATAATCCTTCAAGGTAGGTACTGTTATCTCCATTTTTTCAAATTGGGGAAACAGGCAAACAGAGGTTAAGTGACTTACCCAGGATCATACAGCTAGTTTCTTAAGCTTTATTTGTACTCGGGTCTTCCTAACTCTAGGCCAGCTCTCTATTCAACTGCATCTTCCTAGCAGCCTGTAGGGCAGTTGAGCAAGAAAATGGAGCTGGGAGATTGTCTTTTGATGTATTTTTCCATTTCTGTAAAGTGCTTTGTTTTCAAAGCAAACAAACCACGTTATTTAAACGCTAGTTGTTAATATTATTATTGTTATTAATCAGAACCTGGGCCATTTTTGAGAAGAGGGAGGGAGTATGAATTCCCACCTACTCTGGTTCTCCAGTGGGGTTGGAGTGAGAGGGAGAGAGAGACTGATTGCCAATTCTTCCTTGGGCTGGCCTCCCTCCAGTCATAATTGACCCGGCTTGTCTTCACCCTCAGCTGAAGGAGCAGCGGGATCGGGAGCGTCGACAACGGAAGGCAGCTGTCGGTGTCAGCTCCTTGGAGGAGGGTGGAGAATTTGATGACCTGGTGTCCGCTCTGCGCTCAGGTGAAGTCTTTGACAAGGACTTGTCCAAGTTTAAACGAAGTCGCAAGCGGTCAGGGACCCAAACACTCGATATAAGCCGGGAGCGAGCGGTGAACAAGATAAATTATTGACTTTGGAGACTTCGGCAGCAGGAAGAGGATGGCTGCAGCTCGAGGAAGCTGAGGGAGGACTAAAAGGGGTACAGTCAGGGCTTGCCTAATTGGGTGCTTAAGCTGGATTTGGGGCAGTAGTGTGTGGCTGGCCCAAGTATATCTCCCTTCCTTCTCTAACTATTCTTCTTGTGCCCGGCCCCCATTCTGCTGTGAGTGACTCCTGCTCTGAAGGCATCACCAGTGATCTCTATTGTTACTTGGTCAGAGGTCCGGTCACTTCCAAGGGATGCCTAGAAGTTGTGTTGAGGGCCCATAGCCCCACCTGGGTACCCGCACGTTGGCATGGAATGGTTCTAGCAGCTCCCGGATCAGCTCTGAGCCCCCACTGAAGGCAAACCAAGATGTTGTTGAGATTTCACTGATGGTGAATGGGTAGTGGGAGGATGGGCATTTTCTTTGTATGGCCTCTGAGAGCTAAAGCACATAGTCCTCTCATCTTTGGTACTGACATCCCTTTCTCTTGAATAGAGGCCTGGGGCATCTAGATTAGGGATAGGTCTGGCAGCAAACCTGAAGACGAAAATGTCCTAACTTAGATGAAAGAGAAAAAGGAAAAAAATAGAGAGATTTTCTAGAAGCTGTCAAACACAAACAAGCTTTGTTAATCTTCTACCCTGAGCGCATTAAGATTTCAGATTTGCTTGTCTAAGAAGTGAGTGGAATGGAAAGATGGATGGAGGGAAGGATATGGCCAGTGCAAAAAAAAAAAAGTGGTCCAAGGAACAGAAAGACTGTCTGGGTCGGTCATGAGCTGGAGAACTGGGTTATTTTCCTTAGTACAATTCTGGTATAGAGGAGAGACTCAATATTGATAGAAACTGGCTGGGCTCCTGCCTTACCTTCAGTGAAACATTTATATTGTAGCCAAAGTCAGGGACTTGGGCTTATGTATGAAGATTGTATTCCCTATCCCCAGAATGGAATCTGGCTTGATGCTGTTCCTTCTTCCTCTTCTTGGAGGGGAATGATTTGGGATCACCTGCCTAGGCCCCTTTCCAAACCTTACCCCCACCCCCACCTCTGGAACACAAACCCTGACACCCTGCCCTCTCCTGCTCCGAACTACACCTCACCCTTGCCCCCTCTTCCCTCCCCTCATTCAAATGTACACACCCATTGACCATTGTCCTGGAGACATGGAATATGTACATACTCTGTCCGGAGCCCAGAGAACACCAGCACCTCAACCCCTGGTTTGATTTTTCCTGCTCTCTTAAAGAAACTTATTTGCTCACAGCCTCATTTCTTTCAGACTATGCCTAACTTCCAGTGCAGCCTGTCTCATAAAAATGGGAGCAGCCAGGCCCTCCTCTTCTCTGGTCCTCCAAGGCCCCACCCATCTTAGAGAAGGCCTGGGTGTATGTGTGTGGAAAGGGAGGAGAGCCACTTAGAACAAAGTTATCTCTTCACTCAGCTGAAGAGTGAACCATCAATAGGGATGAATGAGACAAGTCTTTTTTCCACAGCTTTCTAGAGGGGGTCACATATTTTAAAGTTGTACCCTGCAAATCAGTCCTAATATAACCAGTCCATGTTTACATATCTCCAATGAGGGATTTACCATTTAGGACCAGAGGGGGCTAAGCTCAGATCTAAAAGGAGGGTTGTGGATTCAAAGAACTGTGAGTGATGGGGTGTGATTCCCTTCAATAAATGATCAATGAGGCGGGTTTGGCCACCAGCCACTTACCTCCCAACTCATAAATCTGTTTTCCACTCCCCAACTGCCAAAATAGGTAGCCCTGCTTGGAGAAGGTGGAGAGATAGGGGGACAGGTTAACAAGACTTGCTGATAACCCCCTTCCAGCTCTCTATCCTACTCCACTGCCATCTTAACTCCCATCTTAGACTGTCCTTTAGTTAGTTCATTGATACCTTGCCCTCTAATTCCTGATCCCCAGAGAGTCAGGAAGACCAGAGGTATCATGGTGGAGGCAGGAAACTTCCATTTGCAGTGGACTTTCCCTCTTTTTTTATCATGACTTTCAGCCTTTAAGTGCCTTCCACTTGGAGTAACAACCAGATTCCCCTCTTTTTACTTATGTCTCTTTAACATGTATTTGCTCTGACCAAATTCCCCTTCTCAGTGTGGCCTAATGAGCAGACCCCCTCTTCAGCTGTCAGTCTTCTGGCTTTCAGGAGGAAGAGAGGGGCAGTCAACATCCTGGTTGATCTGGATGGTTGAGGGCAAGGTACCAGGGCCTCACCTGAGAGACAGGAGAGGAGACCCTAGAAAAGGAGGCCATACTGCTCTCTGAGAAGCATGTGCTCAGCATGTGTTGTGAGTTGGGCTGGAGGAAAGGATAAGGTAATGGGGTGTGGGGGGGGTGTTTCCACCCAAGTGTAGGATGGACAGGGTCAGATGAGGAAGAGGAGGGAGCTGAGTTGTCTGGACTGGGGCTTTTGGGGAGGGATATGATTATAGTTGTGGTCTTCTAGAGTTCTGATTAAAAGCTGTCCCTCTCTCACATATGCTCCCTAATCCCAAGGAGGCATTGGGAAGGATTTTAGCCACATTTGTCCAAAGAGTGAATGTGATGGAAGGTGGGAGGTTGGGAAAGGTGTTAATGTGACCAGTTTGATAGAACTTGCCTCTGTCTTGGTGTACCCCCAAGATGCAAACCACTTCAACTTCTTCCCCTCCTCTTCCCAAGCCACAAAGCAAACAGTGCTAGTAGCCCTACCCCTGATCCTACCACACAGTGCCACTCAACAGAGGGTGGCACACAGTAGGGTAGCTTAGCCATAGCATGTGCTTCCTCCTCCTGGCATCCTCCTTGTATTGCCACAGGAAAGTCCCAGATACTGACATCTGGAGATACCTGGTAGATATCGTGCCTTTCTGTCCAGGAGCATATGGCACATGCAGCTTTGTTTAGTTTGTTTCTAATTTAGATGAAGCCCATCAGCCCCGGGAGCCTGATCTCTATTTATTGTTCCCTAGTTCCTGCTGGCCCAGAGGGCCGATGGGGGTAGTGGAGGCTGCTTGGCAAGATTAACTCCCCACCATCCCCTCAAAAGACTGACTGAAGAGGCTGGCCCAGCAAGAATTGGGGGGATGGGGGTGTCATTGACCGATGCCCCATAGAGGCTGGGTCGAACTGGTACCTGGTGTACTGCCTTGTTTTAATCTCTTGCAAACCATTAAGTTTTGCTCTTTGCCCTGGTCTGCTTTTTCTTGGGGTAAATTTTCCCCACTGTCTAATTTTACATCAGATGCAGAATTCATGTTTGACATAATGTAGCCTCCCCCGCCCCAACCACCCCTGGACCTCTCATCCCCAACACAGAACCCAGATCCCAACCCACCCTTGGCTTCCACCTCTAGATCTCACCACGAGAGGAAGCTTGCTGGAGGAGAAATCTAAGCGGGGGGAGGGTATCTCCTCCTCTTGAGTGTCTCTCCCAAACCCCCAAGCTGGGGCTGTCCCCTTCCATCAGTCACACCTCAGTGGCACTGTCACATTCATTCACCAGCTATCTCAGACAATGAGTCTAATGTACAAAATCTGTAGTGTCCTTTTTATTCACACCTTTTTTTATAAGAATATACTGTAATACTAAAAATATTAAATCCGTACAGCCCCTTTACCACCTGTCTTGTGCCTATTCTTTGTTATCTTGCCTCATTTTGCCTCAAAAAAATGAATGTTTCTATTTTAGAACTGGGGGAGATGACGTGGGGATGAAAGCCAAGAGAAATAAGGAAGGCTAGGGCCAGGAGGCCAAGTCTGAGAGTGGCTGGAGGTGGAGAAAAATCATGGCATTAAACAAAGGGGGTGTAAGTGGTCCTGGGGGATATGCTACTGCAAAAAACAAGAAGAGAGCCTTTTTAGACATCATCTAATCTAGCATCATTGCAAAGGGAAGCCTTTTCTAGGGGTCAAACATATAAAGCAGTTAAATTGTCCATGGGTCTCCAACTGGTGGGAAAAGGGAATAGATTTTCCTGCTGTGTTGGCTGGGGAGAGGAAGTGGGGGGAGGAAAACAGGACATTAGTGAATCCTACCAGCCCGAGGTTGGTCTCATCCCTGTCTTGAGGGAAAGGGAATGCAGGGACAGGTTCCATTTGATACTGCAGTGGGAGCCTGGCCTGTGCAATTTTCCAAGAAATCCCAAGTGGCTGAAGGTAAAGGCATGAGAAAGGAGGCTTAGTCCTACAAGTCAAACTTAAGGCCACCTCCTCTCCCAACACTAATTAGACTCAAATTTAGATAGGAAAGGGTTTATTAGAGCTAACCTTGGGAGGATAGACACCTAGTTGCTGGGCCTCCTCATAGGTTATTAGCTCAGTTAAAAATAGGCAAATGGGAGAATTTTGATTTAATGTAGAAGAAAGGAGGAGGAGGAAGAATGCCTTAAATTTTTATACTCAACTCCTCTACC
>JAQQSU010019592.1:0-10223 GCA_028627135.1 Pseudochirops cupreus
GGAGATATTTCACATTGCCTTCTATTTTTTCATTTGTTTGGATCTGTTTAATAGTTTCTTGATTTCTCATAAAGTCATTTGCTTCCATTTGCTCCATTCTAATTCTGAAGGAATTATTCTCTTCAGAAAGCTTTTGAGATTCTTTTTCCATCTGACAAAGTCGACTTTTTAAGGCATTCTTCTCCTCATTGGCTTTTTGGGCCTCTTTTGCCATTTGAGTTAATCTATTTTTTAAGGTGTTAGTTTCTTCAGTCAGGTTGTTGACTCTCTTTTCATGATTTTTTTGCGTCATTCTTATTTCTCTTCCCAATTTTTCCTCCACTTCTCTCAGTTGGTTTTCAAAATCCTTCTTAAGCTGATTTCTAGCTTTTATGCAATCTTCATGTTTCTTGGAAGCTTTTGGTGCAGAAGTTCTGACTGCATTGTCTTCCTCCTGTTCCCTGCTTTGATCCTTCTTCTCCCCAAAGAAGGAATCTGGAGTTTGGTTGCCGTTCTTACTTTGCTTCCTATGCTTGCTCATGGTTGGCCAGTCACTGATTTTTTAGCTCTGTGGAACTCTGCTTCCAGAGGGGAAAGCTCTGTCCCAAATCGCTGGGGTTTTCCCAGCTGCTAGTGCTTTTAGGAGGCTGCTGCAGCCTCCACCAGCTCTGGCTCACTTAAAACGCACCCCAGGACCACTACCCAAGACCACGATCTGGATCCAGGCCGCTCAATGCAAGAGCACTTGGCCTCTGAACAATCACTTGGCCCCACTACAGTCTGCAGGCTGGGAGCTCCAAAGCAGCAAGGTGGAGACAGTTGCAGGGCCTCCACTTCTGCTGCTTCCTTGCTCTGGAGGCAGTTTGGACAGACCTGCTTATCTCTCCCTATTTTAGCTGAGTTCCACTGACCTTTCACTTAGTCCTTTTTTTCTTATGGCTTGATAATTCTGGATACTGCCACAGGTGTCGCAGATCCACTCTCCTGAAGTTCCAGCTGCGGCTCGGCTCGGCTTGTCAGGTCGCTCCCAGGGCCAAGCCGCCGTTTCAGGCTGGGCTGGTTTCAGCTCCCAGCACTGAGATGGTCCCTCCTAGCCGAGCTACCTTCAGCGGGAAATATATTTGTGTGCATTTTAGAGCTCTAGAATTTGTTTGGAGTCATATTTTATGGGTATTTTGAGGTGGCTATGTGGGAGATGCGGTACTTTGCTGCTCCTATCCCACCATCTTGGCTCCACCCCCATCAGACCACTCTTTTACAGATTTCAATTGCCTGCTTCTATTTTCACCTTTCATGCATCTATAATATCAGGGGGACTAACTGAATTGATCCCTAAGATCCCTTCCAACTCTAAATATAAATCCTACTGTTAACAGGATTTTTATTGAGCTAGTCTCTACCCTGAGAATGCTGATGGAGAGTGACCTGAGGTGGGAGAGTCAGTAATCAAGTAGTTTAATTAATCAGTTTCAGACTGAGGAATATTTTCTTAGCTGAAGTAAAATCAAAGGTTATATACTTAAATCACAACTGGGAAAGGAGGGCAGATTATTTCCCCCCTCCCCCCCCCCGCTTCCACCTCCTTGATAAGGCAAACAATATTTTATAGACTATACATGTGAAATTATGCAAAACATATTTCCATGTTAGCAATGTTGTTTTTTAAAAAAAACAGACAAAGAAAAGAATGTAAAAAAGGTAAGCTTTGATCTGCAAAACTCCATCATTCTTTTTCTAAAGGTAGATAGCATTTTTCATCATAAGTCCTTCAAAATTGTCTTGGATCATTGTACTGCTGAGAATAACTAAATCATTCACAATTGATGATCATACAATATTTCTATTACTGTGTACAATGTTTTCCTGATTCTGCTCCCTTGACTTTGAATCTGTTCATATAAGTCTTCCCAGGTTTTTCTGAAACCATCCTGCTTGTCATCTCTTATAGCACAATAGTATCCCATCACAATCATATACCACAACTTGTTCAGTCATTCCCCAATTAATGGGCATGCCCTCAATTTCCAATTATTTGCCACCACAATTATACATATGGATCTTTCTTTTTTCTTTGATCTTTTTGGGATACAGATCTAGTAGTGGTCTTGTTGAGTTGAAGTTTTATAGCCCTTTGGGTATAATTCCAAATTGTTCTCGAGAATACTTGAATCAGTTCACAACTCCACTAACTCTGCATTAGTGTATCTATTTTTCCAAATCCCCTCCAACATTAATCTTTTTCCTTTTCTGTTGTTATGTTAGCCAGTCTGGTACCTCAGAGTTGTTTTAATTTACATTTTTAATCAATAGTGATGTAGAGCATTTTTCCATATGACTATAGGTAATTTTGATTGCTTCTTCTGAAAATTGCCCATTCATATCCTTTGACCATTTAGAAGTTGGAGAATGACTCATAATCTTATAAATTTGAGTCATTTCTCTATATATTTGAGAAATAATGACTTTATCAGAGAAGTCTGTGGTTAAAAAAATTTCACCAGTTCTATACTTTCCTCCTAATCTTGGTTGCATTACTTTTGTTTGGGAAAAAAAAACTTTTTAATTTAACATAACCAAAATTATCCATTTTATATCATGTCATTATATAAATCATATCATTATATTATATCTTTATCATCATAAATTCTTTCCTTATCCATAGATCTGACAGGTAAAATTTTCTGTACTTCTCTAATTTGCTTGTGATACCATCACCCTTTATGTCCAAATCAAGAACTCATTTTGACCTTATCTTGGTATATACAGTGTGAGATGTTGGTCTATACCTACTGTTCTTGTTCAGTCATTTCAGTTGTGTCTGATTTTTCATGACCCTATTTTGCATTTTCTTGGCAAAAATATGGAAGTGGTTTGCCATTTTCTTCTCTAGCTCATTTTACAGATGAGGAGCTGAGGCAAACAGTTTTTTCAGCAATTTTTTGTCAGATAGTTAGTTCTTATCTGAAAAGCTTGAATCTTTGGATTTATTAAATGCTAGATGACCATGATCATTTACTACTATGTTTTGTGCACCTAAACTGTTCCACTGATTTGCTACTATTTCTTAGCCAGTACCAAATTGTTTTGTAATACAATTTGAAATCTGATATGCTAGATCATCTTCCATCACATTTTTTTCATGGATTCCCTTAATATTCTTGACGTTTTGTTCTTCCAGATGGATTTTGTTATTATTTTTCCTAGCTCTACAAAATAATTTTTGGTAGTTTGGTTGGAATGGCACTGAACAAGTAAATCAGCTTAGACAATATTGTTATTTTTATCATATTGGCCTACCCATGAGCAATGAATATTTTTCCAATTACTTACACCTGTCTTCATTTGTGTGAAAAGTGTTTCAGAATTGTGTTCATATAGTTCCTGGGAAACTCTCAAGTATTTTATATTGTCTGTGGTTATTTTAAATGAAATTTCTCTGTCTCTTACTCTTGGGCTTTGTTGGTAAAATATAGAAATGCTGATGATTTATATGGGTTTATTTAACACCCTGCTACTTTGCTGAAGTTAATTGTTTCAACTGGTTTTTTAATTGATTCTCTAAGATTCTCTAATTATATCATAATATCATCTGCAAATAATAATAGTTTTGTTTCTTTATTGTTTGTTACAATTCATTCCATTTCTTTTTCTTCTCTTATTGCTATAGCTAGCATTTCTAGTACAATATTGAATAATAGTGGTGATAATTCCCATTCTTGCTTCATCACTAATCTTACTGGGAAGGCTTCTAGCTTATCTCCATTACAAATAACACTTGCTGGTGGTTTAGATAGATATTACTTATCACGTTAAGGAAAGCTGCATTTATTCCTATGCATTCTAATGTTTTAATAGGAATAAGTGTTGTATTTTGACAAAAGCTTTTTCTGCATCTATTGATATAATTTATGATTTTTGTTGGTTTTGTTATTGATACGGTTAATTACACTGATAGTTTTCCTAATATTAAATCAGCCCTGAATTCCTGGCATAAAATCTACCTGGTTATAGTGTATAGACTTTGTGATATATTGCTGTAATCTCCTTGCTAGTATTTTATTTAAATTTTTGCGTCAATATTCATTAGGGAAATTAGTCTATAATTTTAATGTTTTTGCTCTTTCTGATTTAGGTATCAGCACCATATTTGTGTCATAAAAGGAATTTGGTAGGACTCCTTTGCCTGTTTTTCCAAATAGTTTATATAGTACAGGAATAAATTGTTCTTGAAATGTTTAGTAGAATGTACTTGCAAATTCATCTAGTTCTGGGGAATTTTTCTTAGGAAGTTCATTTATGGCTTGTTCAATTTCTTTTTCTAAGACAGGATTGTTTAAGTATTCTATTTCTCCTTCTGTTAATCTGAGCAATTTAAATTTCTGTAGATATTCATCTATTTCACTTAGATTGTCGGATTTATTGGCACATAATTGAACAAAATAGCTCCTAATTATTGCCTTAATTTCAAATTTACTATTGATGAATTCATTTTTTTCATTTTTTATATTGGTAATTTGGTTTTCTTCTTTTCAAAAAAATTAAATTAACCAAGAGTTTGCCTATTTTATTGATTTTTTTAAAATAAAACAAGCTCCTAGTTTTATTTATTAGTTCAATGGTCATTTTACTTTCAATTTTATTAACCTTTCCTTTGATTTTCAGGATTCCCAGTTTGGTGTTTAATTGGGGATTTTTAATTTGTTTTTTGTCTAAGTTTTTTTTAAATTGTAAGTGTTTAAAGATATAAATTTTCCCCTAAGTGCTGCTTTGGCTGCATCCCATAAATTTTGTATGCTGTCTCATTGTTGCTCTTCTCTTTAATGAAATTATTTATTATTTATATGATTTGCTCTTTGACCTGCCCATTCCTTAGTTGTCAGTTAATTTTTAATCTATGTTTCTACAGCCCTTTATTTTACTTAAATTTTTAATGCATTGTAGTCTGAATACGACTGAAATGGCAAGCAAAGTAGTATTTTGCTACTTATTTCAGCTATTCAAGTGCCTTTGAGCCTTGCCTTTGATTGTATCAAGAGTCTTTGTTGGAAACAGTATTCATTATGCTGCCCTTAATAGACCTAAGGGAATTTGAAGACTTTCCCTGCCCTTAATAGGCCTAATGTAATCACATGGAAGCCATGGTGGGAAGAGTTTTCCAAAAGATCAGAACAGAATGATGGAACAGGAAGGGTGGAACAGGAAGGAGCAAAGAAGAGAAAAGCTTGAGCAGAGCTGGGAGCAGACAGAACTGCAAGAGAGAATGCTTGTGACTTTGGTGCTCTGTTGATCTGTGTTACTTTCTGAGAGAGAGAATGTTTGTGATGTTGGCACTCTATTGTTCTGTCAGACAGAAGCACCCTGCCTATTGTTACTAGACAGAAGTCCTGAAAGAGGACTTTACTATTTTTTTGTTTGATTTCTCAGATAAAAGCTTTGTCTGTTGATTTGTGTTACTGTCAGACAGAAAGTGAATTGAGATAATAGTGCCAGTAATGTGTGTAAATATTGTTGTACCTCTGTTAAGCTTAATGTGTGTAAATATTGTTGTACCTATGTTAAATTTTGTCTTCCTAGAAACAGAAACTGTGAAGAGCTTGGACTGGAACTGCTCCCATGAGCAGAGATATGGAACAGGAGCAGAGAGCTGCCTACATGTGAATCCAGGAAAGAGTTGGGTGAATCCAGGCAAGAGCTGGGAGTGGTCAGCCCATGGAGAAGGAGACATGGGGTTTGGAAGTCAGCCTCAAGTTAAGATAAAAGAACACTTTACTTGGATACTCTGTATTGACTGATGATATTGTAACTTAGTGTGACCTAGGGGTGGATTGGGCTTATACTTTCTACTACCCCTTAAGGATGATTGTCTTAAGGTAAATTGGAAGCCAGCCTCAAGTCAAGATGAAAGAGTACTTTACTTGGATACTTTGTTTTGACTGAGGAGATTGTGAGTTACTATGTCCTAGGGGTAGATGGTGTTAGTATTTTCTGTTACCTCTTAAAGATGACTGTGAGATATACTGAAAGATATGCTTTGTTTAAGACTATGTGGCCACCTTAGTAATAAATTGTTATGTTATGTTATTGTGAGCAGTATGCTGCTATGAATGTTATACTTTAGTTCATTGCTGAATAAATAGAGAGTTCACTATACTATGCAATTAGATCCTTAAACTTATTCACAGCAGCAATTCTCAGGTAAGCTGCTTGTAATTGGCTTTACAAGGATACATTTACTATTTCTGCTTTTCTACATTTGATTGTAAGGTGTTTGTGCCCTAATATATAGTCAATTTTTGTGAAGGTGCCTTGTACAGATGAGAAAAAAGATATACTCCTTTCTATTTTCATTCAGTTTTCTCTAGAAGTCTATCATATCTAATTTTTCTAAAATTCGATTCATCTCCTTGATTTCTTTCTTATTTTATGATTAGATTTATCTAGTTCTGAGAGGGAAAATTGAGGTCCTCCACTAGTATAGTTTTACTGTTTATTTCCTCCTGTAACTTATTTAGCTTTTCCTTTAAGAATTTAAATGCTATACTATTTGGTGCATGTATGTTTAGTATTGATATTAATTCTTTGTCTTTGGTACCTTTTAGCAAAATATAGTTCCCCTGCTTATCTCTTTTAATTAGACCTATTTCTGTTTTTGCTTTGTCTGAATTCATGATCACTGTTCATGTCTTTTGTTTGTTTTTTTACCTCAGCCAAAACATAATTGATTCTGCTCCAGTCCCTAATTTTTAATCTGTGTGTGTCTCTCTTGTTCAAGTGTGTTCTTGTAAACAACATATTGTTGGATTCTGGTTTCTAATTCATTCTGTTATTCACTTTTGTTTTATGAGTGAATTCATCCCATGCATATTGACAGTTATGGTAACTGTGTTTTTCCCTCCATCCTATTTTTTCTCTGTTTGCCCTTCTCTTTCTCTCCCTCTCTCTCTTCCTCCCTCTTTCCCTCTCTTTCTCTGTCTGTCTCTCTCTCTCAACTCTCTCAAAAGTCTATTTTATTTTTGACCACTGCTTCTCTTATTCCCCCCTCTCTTCTATTAGCCATACCTCTTCTCTTATCCCCTTACACTCCTACTTCCCTATATGGTAAGACAGATTTTTATACCCAACTAAGTGTGTATGTTACTCCCTCTTTGAGTCAATTCCAATGAAAGAACAGTTCAAGCGAAACCCCCACATTCCCACCTCCACTGTAAAAGTTCTTCCTTTCATGCTTCTTTTATGAGATCATTTTCCCCATTCTTCCTCTCCCTGCTCCTCATACCAATGTCCTCTGTCTATGACTTCTATGCCTTCTATCTACCCTAATAATGATAAAGTCCTTAGGAGTTACAGTATTATCTTGCCATGTAATAATGTAAACAATTTAACCTTTTTGAATGCCTTATGATTTCTCTTTCCTGTTCACTTTTTTATGGTTCCCTTGAGTCTTGTTTTTAAAACTCAAATTTTCAATTCAGCTCTGATCTTTCTGTTAGGAATGTTTGAAAGTCTTCTATGTCATTAAATATCCATTTTTCCCCCTGAAATAATATGCTCAGTTTTACTGGGTTGTGATTCTTGGTTATAATCCTACTCCTTTTCCCTCCAGAACATCATGCTCCAATCCCTCAGATCCTTTAAAATGAAAGCTTCTAAATCTTGTGTGATCCTGACTGTGGCTTCCCAGTATTTTAACTGTTTCTTTCTGACTGCTTGCAATGTTTTCTCCTTGATTTGGGTGCTGTGGAATTTGACTATAATATTCCTGAGATTTTTCATTTTGAAATATTTTTCAGGAGGTGATCAGTGGACTCTTTCAATTTCCATTTTACCCTCAGGTTCTAGGATACCAGGGCAGTTTTCCTTGATAATTTCCCGAAAGATGATGTCTGAGCTCTTTTTTTGATTATGGCTTTCAGGTAGTCCAATAATTCTTAAATTATCTCTCCTCAATCTATTTTCCATGTCAATTGTTTTTCCAATGAGATATTTCAAATTTTCTTCTATTTTTTATTCTTTTAACTTTATTTTATTGCTGCTTCATGTTTCATGGAGTCATTACCTTCCACCTGCCCAATTCTAATTTTTAAGGAATTATTTTCTTCATTGAGTTTTTGTACTTCTTTTTCCATTTAACAATTCTGATTTTTAAGTTCTTCTCTTCAGTAGATTTTGTGTCTTTTTTTAGCCCTTTGACCAATTCTGTTTTTAAAATCTTATTTTCTTCAGTATTTTTGTGTCTCCTTTACCAAGCTGTTGACTCTCTTTTCATAATTTTCTTGCATCACTCTTACTTTTTTCCTCTGCCTCTCTTATTTGATTTTTAAAATCAATTTTGCTCTGCCTCTCTTATTTGATTTTTAAAATCAATTTTGAGCTCTTCCAGGAATTCTTGTTGGGCTTGTGTCCAATTCACATTTTTTCATTAAGGCCCTGCTTTGATATTGTTTTGACATCTTTGTCTTCTTCTGAGTTTGTGTCTTGATCTTCCCTGTCACTATAGTAACTTTTTTATGATCAGGTTCTTTTTTTGTTGTTTGCTCATTTTTGCAATCTATTTCTTGACTTTTGACTTTATTTTAACATTGGACTCTTCTTCTAGGGTGGAGAGGGCAATGTCTCTAGCATCAGGTTTTTCATGCTGCTGCTTTCAGAGTTAGTTCTGTAGATCTGTTTTTTTTGCTTCCAAGGTGGTATGATTTAAGGAGAGGTGTGATCACTGTTCTCCTGGCCTGTGCTCTGATCTTTACCTAGGAAGGGACATTGTTTTCCCATAGCCACTAGTGCTAGTGCTCCTTTTGGTCCTGAAACTGAAACCCAGGCCCCTACTCCCTTGTGAATGACCATAAGCACTTTTCTCCACTCTGGAACTAAGACCAGTACTCATGTCCCTCTGCAACCACAAGTACTAGTTCTCCTCTTCATTCTGGAACTGTGGTGCAGAGCCACATATGGGCAATGCAACAGGGTCCTGAACCCAGTGCCAGCAAAAGGTCTCCTGTAATCTCTTTCTGACCAATTATCCACCCCCTCTTAACATCTGTGAACTTGGAGATCCCAAAGTTTCTGCTGCCACTGTTGCAGCTACCCTTAAGGCCTACTGCTGGCATCATCATGGCCCAAGCCTAACCACCACTCCAGTGAGATCAATCTTTTCTGCCAACACCTGTCTGATATTGTGTCACCCTGACCTTTTGTTGGCTCTGCAGCTCCAGAATTTGATTTGTGGTGTTATTATAAAGTTGTTGGGAGAGTTCAGATGAATTCCAGTCTCTACTTTACCATCTTGGCACCAGCCCCAATTCCTGTTCTTCTGAGAAGAGAAGATGGATGGCTGATATTCTGAGAATCTCTGAACTTCAAAGTTAAAAGAATCCTCAAAGACAATCTAATCAGCCAGTCAATAAGCATTTATTAAGCACCTACCACATGCTATTTTGGTAAAAAAAATTTGGGGAAAACTGGAAAGCAGTCTGACAGAAATGGGATATAGACTGACATATTATACCAAGAGAAGGGCAAAGTGAATACATGATCTAGACAAAAAAGGAGATATCATAAATAAATTAGAGGAGCATGGAACATACTACCTATGCTATCAATATTACCAGATTTATGGGGTGGAGCCAAGATGGCGGCATAGCAGCAGCAACATATCACAGCTCTCACATAGCCACCCCAAAAATACCCATAAAATAGGACTCTAAACCAATCCTAGAACTCCAAAATGCACACAAAGATACTTCCCACTAAAGTCAGCTCGGCTACGAGGAACCATATCAGCACTGCGAACCAAAACCAGCCTGGCCTGAAACCGCGGCTGTGCTTCAGGGCCGGCTGGATGGGAGGAGCAGAGGAGCCTCTCTGGTGAGCGGATTAGCAGCAGCTGCGAGCAGCGTTCAGAACTAGGTCAGTGGAAATTGTGAAAGGGGAAGAAAAGCAGTCTGGCCAAAAGGCCTCCAGAGTGGAAAAGCGAAAGGCAGAGGTTTTGCACCCGCCTCCGCATTGTAGCTTCCCGCCCGCAGTCTGCAGACAGCAGAGGGACTAAGCGATTGTTCTGAGGCCAGTGCTCTCGCGTTGAGCAGCCTGGATCCGGATTGCCATCTTGGGCCTCAGTCTTGAAGTCTTCATTATCCAGTCAGCCAGAAGTAAGTAGGAAGGGTCCCAGCATCTTCCTGAGAGCTACGGCAGCCAGGAGGACCCCAGCGATTTGGGACAGAGCTTTCCCTTCTGGAAGCAGAGCCCCACAT
>JAQQSU010019593.1:0-10223 GCA_028627135.1 Pseudochirops cupreus
CCTTTTGCCTTCCTCTTTAATTGGGAAATATCTTTAACACTTTCTGGAATCAAACTTAAGGGACAGATCAATCTGTCAGTATACCATGCTTTGTCCTCTTTGTAAAAAGATGGATCTGCTGTTTCATCATCAGTGGGGCACAGGTTTAACATTATTTCTCTAGAAATGATAAGAATTTTCTACTTCTTCATCACTGTTCCCTCCCTTAGTCCCTCTTGTGAGCAGTGACTTGGATTTCAAGGTAGCTGCTAAGGGTTAGGGTTTTTATTCTGCAACCATGGAACAGAACAAAAGCTAACTTGACTAAAATAGGAAGTGAACCTATGACTATGGCCTCATTAGCTCCAGTCAACTAGCCACAGGCATCACAATGTCATTCCTTCTGAAAAGAGAATTAGCCAATAGCAGTCAGTCTCCATTATAACCGATTACTGATATTACTTGCTAGTTGTCCCCTTATTAGCAGAATATGCCTTGTTACCAAAAGAAAAGATCACCAGTTTACCTTTAATATGGGAAAATCATTCAAAGCACTTAATTTGTGTTGATTTTTTTTTATCAGTGCACTCTTGCAATTAAGTTAGATTAATGAAAGGTAAATTCCAGTCTATACAGGGGGGAAAAAACTCTTGTAAAGAACCTAATTAGCATGTTTGTTTGTTTTAGCCTCTCATGGCTTAATTGCATCTTATCTTGCTATTTACAAACAGGCATCATTAAAGAGTTATGAGTGTGTGAAGAGAGAGCATTTATATCCCCAGCAAATGAGGTAACCGGAAGGGGAGGAGAGAGATTGAAAGTCTGTTGCTTTGTTGATACTCTTCTGTTACAATGAAGGTGAATACAATGTGGTCCACCCAACTGACCTGCAGGAGAGGAAGGGGACAGATACAGATTATGATTATGCAAGACGCTAGCTTGTTCTTATGTTGGAAGAGTTCCTTTGCTTTTAATTTGTTGCTGCAGCATAATCTGTAAAGGTGAATAAATATGATTGTTTTGTAACCTTAGTTGGTAATATTTCAGTTAAATATTTTCCTTCCTTTCCTTTCAGCCCTGCATTGCAGGGCATTGCATTTTATATCAAGAGGATTTCCTAAGATCCTGAGGAATCTAGCTTGAGTTTAAGGGCCTTTGCCTGGATAGTCAAATCCTAATGACTTCAGCAGCATAGGTATAAACGTTAAAATTTAAAAGAAATAACTTAAAATGTTATTTCAGTGACATCCCTGATTTTTTTAAATTTAATTTGCAGTAGAATTGTAAAATTGCAAAAAAGATTGTATTTTCTTTACTGGGTATTTAATCAGCCAACATTTTCTTTTTTTAACATTAATTTTAAAAATCTTGAGTTCCAAATTCTCTCCTTCTCTCTAGTTCTTCCCCCACCCTTTGAGAAGGCAAACAATTTGATGCCCATTATACATGTAAGTCATGCAAAACATATTTCTGTAATGTCAGCCACATTTTGCAACCTAATTGTTACCCAGTTTAAACTCAAAAGCAAAAGAGAGAATGGAAAGAAACAGAGTTTCTATGTCATGGAATTCAGAAGTTCCTGTTTCCCCTAGAGTTTCTGTGAATAAAATGGAAATGATGTTCTCTTTCTGAGAAAGACCAAAATTTAGGAGTAGAAACAAAAGGACCTAGGAGAGTAACCTTTGAATTAACTTCTTGGCAATACTCCCTTCTGAGTACAGAAACCTGGCAAGTCTAAGTATACTCAGTTTCCCTTGTCACGTGATTATCATTCTTACATTTTTCTTCTTGTTCAGTTGTTTTTCTAGTCGTGACTTACCCAGGATCTCACGGTTATTAAGTGTCTGAGACCAGATTTGAACACACAAAGATGAAGTCTTTCCTGACTCCAGGCCTGGCACTCTGTCTACTTTGCCACCTAGTTGCTCCATTCTTGCATTACTGTTACTGAAAATCAATTAAAGTTCCATTTTTCTCAGAGGACACCTGTTTGCTGGAAACTCCCTTTTAATATTTGTTTAAAATTAGGTTATAGGTATTTATGCATTTCTGGACGTTTTATGTTTTTCTTGATATAGAACATGGTCATGAATTTCTGGTCTTTCCAAACAGAAACATTTTGAGTGGAGTTCTGACAGCTTCATCATAGAAGGAAGCATTTAGGGGAAACAGATAGCTGCATTGTTACCCAGCGCAACCTCAGTGGGGCAGTAAGGCTTTGGGAGTGGAGGGAGCTTACTTATAAAACTCTTTCATTTTCAGCTCATTGAACTATGGGAACATATTTTCCCATTCATGTTAATTGAATTTTAAAGTGACCTTGTACATTTATTGATTTGAATTAAAATTTTTCTACATCAAGGTCGAGTTGGCATTTTTCCTACAGGCGAAATATTAAAAAGCCAAGTGCTGCCTAACCAGGGTATTGACAGAAGAAGCTGAAATGTAATGGGGAAAGTTTGCCCTAAAAGGGAGAAAAGTTGTCTTTTTAATGCAATTGGCAAACATTGGATCTATGTAATGAGGAGCTCTACCTTGACTAGAATCCCTACCATATTTACTTATGACTATAAAATGACAACTGGTTCTAGAGCCAGAGTCTAGATTCAGACCCTGAACTTCCTGTTTGACTTTGGTAGCACTGAGCCTGAGCCTCAGTTTACTCATATGTAAAATGAGGAGATTGGATTACATGGCTTCTAATTAATGTTTCTTAGTTATTGATTTTCAGTTGTAAATTTGGAGTTAACAGCTATAGGATTAATTATTTAGACGATCGGGAGTATAGTAGAAATAGCACCAAACACAGAGTGAAAAGACCTGAGTTTAAATCTTGCTTCTGCTACTTTAACAACAACTTACTTTAAATGATTTAAAGCTTGATGAATGCTTTATATCCATTTTCTCATTTGAGCCTAACAACAGTCATATGCTGTGGGTACCAGGGTCAGAAAGTTTGACTTTATTCATGTGTTCAGTCAGCATGCATTTATTTCTATCAGCCGGCCAAGTGCTGAGGATACTGAGACAAGCACAAGACAGTCTCTGCCTCTCAAAGAGTTTGTGTTCCATCAAGGGAGGTGGGGCAGGGAATGTATTGGTGAAACATGTACCCAGCTACAAAATCTCTACCAAGTAAATGCAGTGTAATTGTGGGGAGTGGGGAAAGAGGGTGCCAAAACTGTAGCAGGAACCAGGAAGTCTAGCACTTGAGCTGCTCTGGAAAGAAGCCAGGGACGTCATTAGGGGTGTGCAAAGAAATGGGGCACACCAGCTCTCTTTTGGTGGGCTCTTGAGCAGGTTTTCCTGCCCTCCTCCACATCATAGATAATGTAGAAATGAAAAGTCTAAACTAGGTGATCTTCAAGGTTCCTTCTAGCTCTAAAACTTCTATACTGCTGCGACTTTTTCCCTTCAAGCATGGTGTATTCAGATTCTCCGTTTCTGTTCAGTGACTTCTTATGTTTTTGAAATTGCGTTACCCAGTCTTTGCATTTACATGTCCTCTGTACACCACCTCTATCCCCTCCCAAATATGTATATGTGTGTATATCTGTATCTATGGGTGTAAATGTGTCTCTGTGTTATGTGTGTCATATGTGGGTGTTTGCATGTATAGTTATTTAAAATACACATGTACAGAGCATAGTATAGTGGCTAGAGAGCAGACCTAGAGGACAAAAAGGCCTGAGTTCAAATGCTGTCTCTGACCTGTTGTCATTGAGACTGTAAGCAAATCGCTTAGCATCTCAGTGGCCCAGGCAACACTATCTAGAACCAATGGGGATTTTCCTCACAGGGAGTTCCCTGGGCTAATAAAAGTATTGAGCCCAGCCACTGACCAGGACATACTTCCTACCATCGTACCCTGTATGTCCATCTCCTCTTCCCAGAACCATGTGTGGAACCTCCCTGGTACCTACTCTGCCTCTGGGGTGGAGCTTGGCCTGTCATCCTTGAAAACAAACCCTACTTTCTACTGAGGGTTGCTTGGTTTGACCTCTGGGTTTCCAGATCACAGGGCACCACTCATGATCTGGCTCCAATCCAGGGGGTAGTTATTGTTGTGCCAGTGATTTTAGCTTTTCGTTTTCAACAGATTATTTATCTTTCCTACACCAAATTTTCCCAAGTTTCTCTCTCCCAAAGTGTCCTAGGCTGAATCTTTGCCATCGTTTTCTTTGCTCCATCTTGCTTGAGGCAGCTATTTTCCTAGAAAGAAGCAACTCTGATTTCCTCTGCAGATTTTCTGTTTAATTTTTCCTTGCATCTGCCTTTCTGAAGTCTACTGTTCAGAAAACAGTGCAGCCCAGCAGGATACCTTTCAGAACTACTCAGACCTGGCAATTGTGCTGAACCTAGAGGGCTGGTTTTTTAAGTTAAGATTAGACAAAGTAAATACTTTATTAAATGAATATAACTGGGGTAGGGAGCATGGGATGGGCAGGCTGATTGTAGAGAGGCTGTACTTTTTAGCAAAAGGCCAAAGAATACTTCTGGGCAGTTGAGAAGATTAAATGACTTGAGGTTCTGTGCTGACATCTCTTTTTTTTCTTCACCTAATTTAAAGGACTATACCTGTCTTAGTAAATATAACAATAAATTAGTAGTCAGAAGACGTGATATCTAGGCTCTACCACTTATTAGCTGTGTGACCTTGGGCAAGTCCTTTGACATGTGCAGTATATACAGTGTATACAGTTAGTATATACAGTAAAATATCATTAATTTACATTGAGAGGAAGGCCAGTTATAATCAAGGGAAACTGATTGAATTATAGATGGAAGGGTTTTTAATCTTATTTTTAGTAATACTTTTTGTTTTGACATTACATTTATTTCCTACATAAATATATTTCTACATGTATTTTTCCTCCATCCAAATCTAGGAAGTCATACTTTATGACAAAGATACAGAGAGAAAAAAAAGAGCAAAATTTTAAAAAGCAAAAAAACCCAAAAAACCAAGTATATCCAGCATATCTGGAAGCATATGTGGCAGTTCATAGCCGTAGTCTCCCACTTCTTCAATAAAGAGAGGAAGATTCTCTTCACCGCCAAACTTGTTGACTGTAATTGTACAGCATTGGAGTTCATTTTATTCTTTCTGTTTAAAGATTGTGTTATATTATTTTCAAGTAGATATTATAACTTGTAATTGTTGAAATAAGCTTTTAAAAGTCTGACCAGTGAGCGTCCTTAAAGGACCTATGTAATAGATAAAATTATAATAGATAAAAAGATTTTGAAAATAAGTAGAAATTATTTCTAATTGTTTTATATTTGTGTATGTAAATGAGTCCTAAATTTACTAATAATTTATAGAAAGTTTATTCTGAAATATTTTTAATATTCCTCCTGTTATTAATCAATACCAAGAAAAAAGGTTTTACCAAATAAAGGTAAGCTTCAGTCAGAAGAAGTATGACCCAATTCATGCCCTCAAGAACCCAACTGGAGAGAAGACTAACACCTATGAAGTAATTAGGAATTAAATGCTGAACTATAGCACTGATTGTTGGTTTTAAAGCAATTCAGAGGAAGCTCCATGGAAGAAGTGAGGCTAAAACATAGTGTAGCCCCCTATCCAAATTACCACAGATTCTGAATTAGTGCAATTCATCCAGATAGTATTCTGTATTGGGGACAGGGGGTTCAGGCCAGGCAGTTGAAGTGCATTGCTATAGAGACCAGCCACTTTAACATGAATACTGTAGGGGTATCCATCTGTAGGAATAAGCATTAAGTGTAGAATGATTAGTAGTCAGTTACCCTCAGGTCCTCCAATGCCTTCTCTGTTGGGAGGGTTTATTAGGGTTTGAGTGTGTTGTAGTTGGTTGGATAGCCATAACTGACTATTTTTGTATTATTCCCAACTTAAGTAATTGCCCATCCCCCTTTTCTTTGTAGTTTGTGATTTGTTCTCTCACAACAGTTAGTTGGCAAATTTCCGCAGCAGGAGCCAGCACAGCGGGCTGCCACTCTATAACTAGCCAAAGTGAGAGAATAGACAGAAAAAACTGTGAACTTGAATGACATCTACCAAGGGAGTCGATTTTACCCTGGCAAGATTATGGGTAAAGATAACATGCCTAAACATCGATCTCTGGATGGGCTGTGAGCCCTATAGCAAGTCTGGCACATGACTTCCCTTTAAATAGGATTGTGTTTGAGCCCTCCTAGTGAAGTAGCAAGCCCTTTGGAAATCTGCATGTTAGTATAGAACATGTTACCTTGGCAACAGTGAGCTTGCTTCATTACCAGATGGCATTAGCTTGAATTTCTGATGTCCCACAGGAATTGCCAAAAATCAGACCAATAGTACATGTCATTCAGTATCGTGTCAGTGACCATGGCAAATGTTAGCTACTTCAGAGAAGAAATTCCATAGTCACAAATCTGTACAGGTCATTGTATCGTCCTTTGCCTAGCCAGTATGACCCAGTTCCTTACAGTCTTACATCTAAGCATGTTGAGGTCAAGCACAATTCAAATAAATGCAAATCTCTACAATCATAGATTTTCTGCATGTTAGAGTTAGAAAAGAGTTTAGAAATACAGTGGTACAATCCCAGCATTTTATACGTGAAACTGAGGCCCAAAGAAGGAAAATTACTTTGCCAAGATCATTATCACTTGTTAGTGGCAGAGCCAGATCTAGACTTCAGATCTTCTGACTTCAGTCTTATTTCCACTATAACACTGTGTTCCCATTGGTTTGCCATAAACTATTTCTAAGTCTTAGCAAGCATATGTATCAGCTACCTCAACACAGCAGAGAAATTACATGTGGTAAAACAGATTGCCCAGAGAACAATGTTGCTTTGAGTCACCCAAAGGGATATCCAGAATTTAGACCATAATTAATTACCTCAAATCATTCCATCACAGAATCTTGAAGGCATTGCAGATATGATCTGACCGAACCCAGAACAGAAGACTCTTACCACTTACCTGACAAATCATCTAAACTTTGCTTAGAGAAATCTAGAAGTCCCTTCCAATTTTGGATAACTAATTGTTAGTAAGTTTGCTTTTCTTTTTCTTTCATCAAGCTTAAATTTGCTTCTGCAGTTTCCACTCATTGCTCCTACTTCTGACTTCTGAGACGATATGGAAAGATCCTAATCCTTCTACATGACAGCCCTTCAAATAATTGAGGATAGCTCTTGTGTCTCCCCCTAAATCTTCTCTTACCCAGGCCAAATATGTCTTCCATCACTCTTCATATGGCATGATCTTGAGTATCTCAGTCATCCTGGTTGTCGTCTTCTAATTGTTTTTCAACTTAACAATGGATTTCTAAAATGTGGTACCTCAAACTAAATACTTTCCTCCAGTTATGGGGTTGACCAGGAAAGAGTGTTAGCAGGCCTGTGACTGCACACATCCTCCAGTGCCACCTGAGATCTCCTTAGGGTTCCTGCCCCCATATCACACTCTGCTCTTATGCTGGGTTTGCTGGCTACTAAAAGCCCAGATTTTTATATTTTTGTTTATTCTAAACCAAAATGCTACTCCAAAAAGAACATTTCCATATACTAATTAGAACAGATAAAACAGATTACATATGAAACTACATAACTTTATTATGTAGTTTGATTTTTATAATAATTTCACCATAACACTTTCAAACTGTCTTGCTTCTCTGTTTCCTTCTGAACTTTTTTCCGTTTTCTTCTGTGCAGTCTTTTAAAAATTAGTTTTCATTGGTTCACATCACTCAGTTTTTTTTTTTACCTATATCTCTCCCTTCTCTTGCAAAACGCACTGTTCTATGCATTTTCAAAATGCTTCGATGATCTTCTTTTCTTTCTTTTGGGGGGGGGGGAAACAGTATTGCTAGTTCCAATCTCTTTTCAATCCTCCGCTCAATAAAATAAAAAAGAATAATCTCTGTAACAAATAAGCATTATCAAGAAAAACAATTCCACAACTTTTCTATGTCCAAAAATATATGTCTCATTCTGTACCTTAATTCTATTGCCCCTCTTTCATTGGATGGGTAGCATGCTTCCTCTGGAGTTATGGTTGTTCATTGAAATGGTCAGTTCTTAAGTCATGGGGAGTTGTCTTTATAACAGTATTTTTCCTGTATAAATTGTTTTCCTGATTCTGCTCAATTCACTCTCCATCAATTCATACAAACCTCCCTAGTTTCTGTGAAACTGTCCTATTTGTCATTTCTTAAAGCGCAGTGATATTTATTATGTTCAGATATTTTTAAAAATCAGGTGTTTTGCAGGTAAATTAAAACTTATTCACCGCCCCTCCACCTCATACTTGTGAAGTTAAATCATTGAAACCAAGTGTTAAGAGTTTACATATGAGTGTATGCTAGCTATCCCTCCAAGTTTTGTGTCATCTGTAAATTTGGTATGCATGCCTTATATGCCTTTATTGTGTAGAGCACCTAGGAGAAACCAGTCAAAATAGTCTGGATCAACCAGGAATATGTGAATAGATTGACTAAATGGACCTCTTTAAAATGCAAGCTAAATTTGACATGTTTTTTTTTTCAATGAAAATGTAGTTTCTCTGTAAAGTTCTGCTCTAGTACCTCTTAATGGTGTGTGCCAGCAGAATGCAAGCTTTGTCAAATTCTACCCAATGCCAGAACTGCTGGTACATTCAGTACACTCCCAGAAAAGCAACTTGGGATTGGCTGCATGTTATTAAAATGCCCGTAGCTTTGACCCAGAGATCTCACTGCTAGGCAGATGCCTTAAGGAGTTCAGCAATAAAAAAGAGATACATCAGAACATGTAGAGCAGCACTGTTGATAGTAGCAAAGAAGTGGAATGAAGCAAATGTCCTTCGAAGGAAGAGTTTAAAAATTTGTGAATGGAATGAAAGATTGCTGTAAATGTGATGAATGCAAAGTAGCATGAGAAGATGTGAACTGATGTGAGGAAGTGCAATCAGGAAAATAGTATACAGAAGGAGCAAAATAATCTAAATGGAACAAAGGCTATCAACAAAATACCCCAAAATGGAATGTGATAAAATTACAATGACCAAGCTTGGTTTCCAGAGAATATGAGAATGTACCCTCATTCCTTCTTTGCACAAATGGTATTCTATGGGTATGGAACATCATATACAGTATTTAACTTCATTGATGTGCTAGTTGCTTTTGCTGAACTATTACTTTCTTCTTTAGGATAAAAGATGGCTCTTGGCAGGAAGGGAGAGAGAAATAATTGGGAAATGTAGGTGAAATAGAAATAATAGTATTTTTAAAAATGGATTTGTTTATTTACTTTTAGTTTATAAGATTCAGTTCCACAATCCCTTGAGTTTCAAAATTTTTCCCCTCTCTTCCCACTTCCCCCCTAATGACAGCATGCAATTTAGTATAGGATCTGCAAATACTTTCACGTGGAACATTAGTCTGGTTGTATAGAAGGGTTGTAACCGATGGAATGGAATGAACAGTGGGAAAGAGGAAACAAAACCAAACATGGAAAAGAAAGAGAGCATGTAGTTTGCTTCAGTCTCCATTTAAACTCTGTTCTTTCTAGATCTTTCTCTGAATGTAGACATTTCCTTCCATCCTGAGTCTTTTAGAGTTGTCTTATAACCTTGCATTACTGAGAAAAGTCCAGTTTATCAAAGCTGGTCATCACACATACGTTGTATCTATCATTGTGTACAAATTTCTCCTGGTTCTCCTCTTCTCACTTAGCATCAGTTTGTATAAGCCTTTCCAGGTAAACATGAAGTCCATCCGCTCCTCATTTCTTATAGCACAATAGTATTCCATTACATTCATATGCCACAACTTATTTAGCCATTCCCCAATTGATAGGCATCTCATTAATTTCCAATTTTTTGCCACCACAAAGAGAGCTGCAATGAATATTTTTGTACCTATGGATCTTCCTCCCATTTCTATGATCTCTTTGGGATACAACCCTAGAAGTGGTATTACTGGGTCAAAGGGTATACAATTATTTATAGCCCTTTGGGCATAGTTCCAGATTGCTCTCCAGAATGGTTGAATCAGTTCACAATACCACCAACAATGCATTAGTGTTTCAATTTTTCCACATCCTCTCCAGTGTTTGTCATTTTCCTGTTTTGTCATCTTAGCCAATCTAGCTGGTGAGATGTGGTACCTCAGAGTTGTTTTGATTTGCATTTCTTGAATCAATAGTGATTTAGAGTATTTTTTCATATGCTTATAGACATCTTTAATTTCTACCTCTGAAAATTGCCTGTTCATATCCTTTGACCATTTA
>JAQQSU010019594.1:0-10223 GCA_028627135.1 Pseudochirops cupreus
TCATAAGAACTAAAGCCTATTCCGTTATAGCTATCCAAATCTATCTTGCGCTCTTGGAAAACTGCAGAAAGGCACTTAGAAGCTGTTTCTTTAACATATGGAATTTTCTTTTCTTCTTGCTGGTAAGATTCTACTGCAGTCAGCTCACACTTTTCACTCCAGATCATCATGGTGTTGAGAAGTTTCATTGATGACCTGTTTGTTTTTTTAAAGGAAGAAAGTTAAAAACTTGAAATACAATTTAGATTTAGCTCTAGGATCTCAAACCTCAAAATTCTCTGTATTAAAATGGGGCTTTGATGCTCGTAATCCTTTTTCCTCCCAATAAATTTGGGAAGGTAACAGAATAAAGAGTTGAGCTGAAGTTGAAAAATCCATTCTGAAAAGAATCTTTTTGTTGGCTATGAAAGGTATAGATAATGTTATCACTTCTAAAATGCATTTTCAGGAGGGATTCCTCCAGCTACTGGTTGTATTTCAAGGTTGGTAACATGCAGTAGAGACTGTAAATGGGAGTGAAATACTCTTGGCCTATTTACATATGCTTTTCATGGAATGTTAAACACTTACATGGGCAAGATTATAGATGAATATTTTTATGGTAGTTCTGATAGATGCTCACCAGTGGCTCAAAAGCACATGGGGAAAATATGTAAGTCAGACACTTTGGTGTTCTTGTTTACCTTCCCTTTCTCCAAATACAACTCAACCATCAAACGCGTGTAAGTGTTTGAACAGTTCATTTCACTTGCAGATTGCCTCTAGTCCCCTGATCATAATTCGGCAAACTGCAAGGTGTCAAGAGACTGGCTGGCAGCATGTCCCGGCACCACAGGGTAGGTGCAGGGAGGAACCAATATGCCCTAGTCCAGCTGTGTTATTAACTGAATTTTGCCAGCAGAAATCAGACTATGGCTCCCTAATCCACCTTTCTTCATGCTTCAGCTCTTGCAGCAGATTTTCACAAATGCAATAGAAGTGGTAGAAGTCAAGATCACTCCTTCAAGCCTTCAGCTACTCTAATTTCATCTCATCAGTTATGGCTGGCTGAAGATTCCAATTTTAAAAGGTTGTATTTTAACAACTGAAAGTACACATGGAATCAAGATGGATCAAGGTCAAGGGGCCAGGCCCCTGAAGCATCCTAACCCTGTCTCACTCATTTCCATTTCTAATCAGCCATCTTGGCAAATGCATATTAACTGCACAGGTGCAGCAAGAAGAGTCCTATCACACCTTCAGGTACTACTTAATGAGCTGGTTGAGTGTCTGGGATAGGGGGAGATGAGACTTGGAGTCACTCTTTAGAATCTGACTGTAAATGTATAACCTAGGTATATCTAGGTAATAGTATGACTTGTAAGAATTTTGGTTCCTCCCTTAGCTCACCCTTTCCCTTAATTCAGGGGATACCAACCTGTCCATCTCTAGTTTCAACAGTCTTAATCAGGAGTGTTCTCTTTGAATGGGTGTCAACCATAGGGTGCGAGTCAAGGTTGGTTTCTGAGAAGAGATCACACATGAGAACGAGAAAATGAAATTCAAATGCAACATAAGAAATTTAATTGAAGAGATACGAAACTTTCTTTATAGCTGTTCAGTATAATGATTCATCACTAAGAAATCTAAAAGCTCGAGTTGTGCTTTGAGAGCCTTTTGCTGATTTTTAAAACCTCCATGTTTAAAGCATGGTGGCATTAAGAGAGTAATTAGGTGGCTTGGGATTGAACACCTCCCATTTAGGCCTTTGATGTATATTCATCCAGAAAATAAACAGTCACAGACTCTGGACATTTAGTAGAATTTGCACTGCCACGCCATTCTAACAAAGGATGACTTTTCCCAGAAAACAAAATGGCTCAATGGTTAGGAACTGCTGACTTCTTTACAAATGAAAAACCAAGTACTTACCCCTCAGATTCAGGGAAGAGAAATTGGGAAGAGGCAGAGCAATTCTGTAAGAAAATAAAGCAGCAGAAGAGTCATGTTACAGCAACTTCAATGACAGAGAACAGCTACATATGAACACAGGCTTTAGGGAAAACCATACTTCTAGGAGACGATCACATTACAAAAGGGCCTAACTTTCCAAAAGCTTACAAAGGATTCCTTTAAATCACCTCTTTGTTGCATGTGGCTGAGATTTCCCCGCCCCAGAAACACACCTATTGTCCTAAACAAGGGAAGTCCATCCATGCACACAGATTCACATTCTCTACCTGCTCTCCTCTCCTTCCAGCAGCTTCCTGTAGGTGGCAATCTCAATGTCAAGAGCCATCTTGACATTCAGCAGGTCCTGATATTCACGGAGGTGACGGGCCATTTCTTCTTTCATGTTCTGGATTTCATCCTGCAGGCGGCCGATAGTGTCTTGGTAGTTAGCAGCTTCAACGGCAAAGTTCTCCTCCATTTCACGCATCTGGCGTTCCAGAGATTCATTCTGCAAGAATTGAGAAAGGCCTTTAATATTAATTCACAGAGATACACCAGGATTCCCAGTTGATAGCTTTTTGGCTTAATCTTAATAGTCTCTTCACATAGCAGAAAGCTATGCAGTTATTTTCCAGCACAAACATAAGAGATTTTCACCCAATGAGCTGAAACAACTTCAGAGACTACAATGAAATACCTTTCTCAGAATATTATTTTTATTCGGGGGAGAGGCAGGGGAAGGAGGTTAAGTACCAAGTCCCTTCTTGTTAGGAAAAATTAATCTAAGATACAGGATCATGGATTTCTAACTCAGTATTAACTCGAATTTATTCTGACATCACATGTTTTGAACCAAAATTTTTTTTACCTCTTCATTCTAAATTCCATTCCTTCACTGTACACCTTTCTCTACTGTAAATTAATATCAGATTTACCATTAGATGCATTAGGAATAGATGGGAAAACTGAACTCTGCTCATGGCTCAGGTTACTCTTAATCATACTCAAGTTAACTTTATATAGGACACTATGTCAACAGAATAGAAAGTCTACTATTCAACTAAGGGACTTGCCTTTCAAAAAAATGGTAATGAGAGATATTAAATATAAATGGAGAATACTCCTTCGAGAAATTGTCAAGTTTACTTTAAGATAAAAAAATGGAAGCTAGGGTCAAATGCAGTTTTATGGTTCCCCCCACCCCCTTTAAAACTACGTCATACTCACAGTTCCTTTAAGGGCATCCACCTCACAGGTTAGGGACTGCACCTGTCGTCGGTACTCATTAGATTCTTGCTTAGCCTGGCGAAGGGCATCATTGTTCCTATTAGCAGCTTCAGAGAGATCGGCAAACTGTTGAAGAAGAAATACCAAATTTATTTTGTATAGAGACCTAGACATGTACACATTGTCTCCCCCAGAATGTAAGCAAGTTCCTTGAGGGTGGGGACCCTTTGTGTCATTCATACCTAATAAGAGTACTAGGTTTAGAGTAGGTCCTTCATTAACGCTCATTGATTCCTTCCTAATTAAATAACATTCAAGCATTCTGCCTCTCTGGATCATTCAGTTCCATTTCTATATGTTTAAAGGTATCAGACTGTCTGGTTTTGTACAACTTGACTTTGATACATGGCCAGTTAATCTTTTCCTTGAGCTACTGAAGCCCATGTGTGTCATGGTGCTTTCTACCTGGAGGACTGAAGAGCTTTAACAGGCAAATGCAAAAACTAAGCACAGTACAAACAATAAATTTAAATTTTTATACTTAAATGGGAAATGCAACCTTTTAAAAACAAGGTTATCATTGGGCAAGTCAGAGGAAGTAGAGATAGGGGTATTAACTAACATTTTTAGTTCAGTATTATTAGATCACCTTATTCAAATAAAGTATCTTGAGGATGTATGTTTTTTGAGGGGTCCACTTCAATATAGAACCAGGATGAGTTACTAAAAAATAATGTGAATCTGACAGAAGACCAAAATAAACTTCTTTCCATGGATATTGGGGATCAAAGAATCAGTCCTACACATGACTAAGAATCACTATAGGAACTGAGGAGCAGTGCCAAGTACCCAAGTCTCCTCAAAGCACAATTATTTTCCTTGGTAACTAATCACATTGGTTCATGCTCTTACTTTGGACTTGTACCATTCCTCAGCCTCTTGAAGGTTCTTGGCAGCCACACTTTCGTACTGCTGACGGACATCACGCAAGGCTGCAGTGAGGTCGGGCTTGGCAACATCCACATCGATCTGAACGTGTTGTTCTTGAATCTGGGCCTGCAGTTCTTGGATTTCCTGGAAAAAAGAGTGGGTGAATGAATCAACCATCTCCCATGGCCATCACTACTCTGTACATCCAATCATGGCAGAGGACTCCATTTACCTCATCATGAAGTTTCTTCAAGAAAGCAATCTCTTCTTGCAGGGATTCAACTTTACGCTCCAGATCTAGACGTGCTAAGGAAGCGTTGTCGACATCCTGATTAAAAAAAGAGTTTTGGCAATTACATTATTACTTCAATGAATAGATTTGAGAGGCCTTCCTATGACACTGACCTTGAGAACCCATGTCCTACATATTCTTATAGCTTCAACCATTTTATATTATGGTTTTTAGAGGAGATCCAAGGGACATTTACCTTATCCTCTGTAAGAAAGGGCTAGACTGAGATTTTTATATAATCCGTCAAAGGTAAGGTACTAACAGGATGTTAAGTGTGTAATTATATGAAATTACTGGTTGATTTCCAAATAATGTTTATTGTGTACAACATTCTAAGACAGGTATGGGGCAGCTAGGTCCATAGTAGATAAGAGTACTGGGTCTGGAGTCAAGAAAAACTGAGTTCAAATGTAGCCTCAGATCCTTATCACCTGTTTGACCCTGGGCAAGTCACTTTTCCTCTACTCCTCTACTTCCTCATCTGTAAAACGGACTTAGTAATAGCACCCCCCTCTCAGGGTTGTTATGAGGATCAACTGAGATAATGTTTGTAAATTTGACTGCACGGTACCCGGTAAATAGGAGGTAAATGTTAACTTTTGTCATTATCTATTATTAAGAACGCTTCTGTTGTTTCAACCAACACTTCAACAGATTCTCCAGGACAGTTCTGAGAAGTAGTTATAAATGCTCATTAGCAAATCAGGCTTTTAAGGTAGGAGCTGACCCAACTCATCACAAACATCTGGGAATATTATCTAATAAAACAGGATTTCAAAGATGAGATCTTTTTCCATCTCTGTGACACAGCATTGGAGAAGGCCTGGATTCATATCCATTCATGTACTGCAAAAACTTGGATTCATATCCTAGCTCATTCACTAGCAATGTGGCCCCAGGAAAAGTCAATTCTCCCATTCAAGCCTTGGTTTCTGAATATGCAAACTGAGGATAATCATACCAGCATTATCTGAGTCTCTGGTTTATTGTATGGGAAAAGCACTCTGTATACTTTCAAGACTTCCATAAATGTGAGTTATCTTTGATTATAGAAGTGGTAACAAAAGTTTGTGATGAAAAATAGTCATTGAAGTTAATCTAATTATATTAGTCTGTTCATTTAAGGGACACATCGGACAACAAAATTCATCGTTTGCTTCCCCGGATTTTAATTTTTAAAATACCACCTTACTCCTACACCTTAGAATGCCTAGTTTTCTTTACGACTTGTCTCAAGCATCATCTTCTCTGTGAAGCCTTTTCTAAATCCACTCTCCCTGCCCCCAAGGTAAACGATTATCTTGTTTACTTATTACATGTAAACCTATATAGGCATGTCTCCCTGGACAGAATGTTAAAGCTATTGAGGACTGGGTCTATATCACTTCCCTATTTATGTTGCCAACACCTACCACAGTGCCTGAAACAAAACAGGTGATTAACAAACGCTTAGTGATCGACCTATCTAGTTGAGTTGCTTAAATCTCTCTCATTCCCCTCTCATTTGTAAAATTGGATTCTGTGCCTATATTATCTTAAAGGCTCCCTTCCAAATTTAAAATACACTGACCACTTAAAGCCTGTCAATCTTCTGATGCCTCATACCATAACTTCTCCTTAATATACTTGAACTCAAGTAAAAACCTAAAATCTTTCACAGGAAATTCACATCTGAGTGAACCACCATCAACTCCAGATTAAGAAATTTTCAGAAATCATGAAAATGTGTTCAGCAATTCTGGGATAAAATACTACGGCAGTTAGAAAAAACTGTGTGCGTTTTGGAACGTATGCACTCTGGAATGCCAGCCCTTCCCAAAGTTATGAAGTTGTGAAACTGATGCACAGAATAGATCCCAGGCCCCCTAATGCCGAATAAAAGCCAAATGGTCCCTGGCAGCTGTTCCAGCACTATCTACTTCACTGAAGCAACATTTATATTCGGTTTTAAAATATTGGGGAACTTTTTTTCAACACCACAGAGCTTTTTAGATCAAATTTCACATGACAATGGTAAATTTAACAAAGGACCACAGATCTATCTACTTTTCAAGCCTGCAATCTAAAATTAATAATAGCTAGTAGTTACATAACACTTTAAGGTCTGCAAAGTGCTTTTAATTTTATCCTAACAATTCTGGGAGATGTACTTTTGTTATTCTTTTTACAGGTAAGGAAACTGAGGCAAGCAGAGATGAAGTGACATGCAGCTATTGAGCATCCATGGCTAGATTTGAATTCGGGTCTTCCTGACTTCAAGTCCATTGTACCACCTAGCTGATCTTTTCCGAAGATAGTTTTGTTTTGTTTTGAATTTTTTGGGAGGGGGCACTTATCGAACCATAAAGTTTCATGACTATTTCAAATAAAACAATGTGCCCTAGCCTAAATCTTTTGAAATACATTTTAGGTACCACTTTGTTTCCAAGGATTTATGAGCTTTGTCTGGTATTTCAGTGACCTAGCTCTGGATATGTATTGTCACTGCCAAGAAGAGAGACAAGGGAGGAAAAATTAAACACCTCTAATTTACCTTTGTTTTACATTTATTTGGTCTCTGAGTTACATCTGCCCTTCCTGAGCACTTTAAGGGTGTGTGCATCCTTTTCCTTCCATTGGTTCAAGTCAGTTACTAGAACTTGTTTCGAAATGACTGTTTCAAATGAACCTCATTCTTACTCTTAAAACGCAATGCTTATATAGAGATTTTCCTGTTGCCTGGTGAAGACTTACCTTCATTTGTTTTAACATATAACAGGTTTAATACCTCCATTTGTACATAGTAGTACTTCCTAATCAGAATGTATCTTGCAAGTAGATGGATTTATTCCTTCCCCTTCAGAAATGTCTCTATTTTATCCTTTAACATTCTCATTGAAAAAAAAATCAATCCATTTTTTACCATAAATAAAAAAGATCCAATTTTGAATGAAAAAAATGTCTCATTTTTTGTTCAGCTCTGAGAATAGTTATGGCAAATAGTTCAGGTTCCCTCGAAAAAAAAAAGGCCCCATGGGTCATTCTGCAGGACTGAAAAAAACATTAAGTTCATTTAAATCCTGAGATTTTGCTATCACCTCTTTATAAGTGAACAGGACAAATGTCACTCATCCTTCAAAAACGAGTGAATAAAGACAACAGCCCATTTTTTCCACAACATGTCATCGTATCTTTTGTAATTTGGCAAATCTACTTTGGTTTCTGACTTACACACTTAAAAAGCCCCACTAAATATTAGTAAAAGGGGATACTGACAAACTCAGGTGAAAGGAAATGTGATCAAATCACTCAGGATCATTTGTTTCCTGCTAGTCCTTCAAAATGGAACTGCATTACTCTCTCCTCCCTTCTTCACCCACTTTTATGATGTAAGGGACTTTTTAGGTCATCTAGTCCAAACCCCTCACTTTCCAGCTGAGGAAACTGGGACAGAGGGAGGTTAAGTCACTTGCCCTAGATCACACAGGTAGGAAACTATAGAGGCAAGATTTGAATCTGAGTCTTCTAATTTCAGAGCTTTCACTCTTCTCATTACCCTACACTTCACAGTTTATCCTGGTGTTAAGTATATGTTTGTATGTGTGTAGATTTGTACACATGTATGTATATATCTAGGATCTAAATGTCCTAAACACCTCCGCCCAGGAGAGGCTAGAATAACCTTAATCTAATAACGACCTTAAAGTATGCTCTAAAAAGTACATATATTAACCAAAAGTTTAAACTAGGTAACCATTCTACACTTCATTTTCTTTCTTTTTTTTTTAGGCAGAGTTAAGTGACTTGCCCAAGGTCACACAACTAATGAGTGTCCCAGGGTTGGTTCTCTACCCACTATGGTCGCCTTACTAGCTGCCCCTTCATTTTCAATTCTCTTAATGTAGCCTCAGATTTCTAAACGTTTTGGAGTATAACATCTATTTTGAAAATGTCACTTAAAACCCAAGTTCAAGGGCTCTGGTTCCCACTCACCTATGAGAGCACCTTTTTAAAGAAAAACTTTTCTGGAAATGGAAATTACAAACAAGAAGGAAGAGGGATCCTTTCAAGACCAGCCCTAACTAATATCCTTTTAAAAGTTCTAATGTGCCATTCAGGTTTAAGTATAATTTTTTTGTTATAAAATAATTCTCTCCAATTAAAAATGATTACATATTCTGGAAGAATGCAGCCTGTTGCAAGCTTCCCTGTGAACACAAAGACTCCTATTCTTTCCTTCTAGGCGACCCCCATTTGCCAGAATGCTTCTATCTACATTCCATAGTGAATCCCATAGAAACCTCTATAGCCAGCAGGACAGATGGCTCCTTTTCACTCTAATAAGATAAAAAAAAAAGTTTCCTTATGGGAGCCCTTTTGTTTTATGCTTCATCTAGTTTATTATACAATAGGACTCCCCCTCCTCTCCACCGTCCCCCCATCTAGTTTCTGTCTTGATTCTATTTATTTACAGCAAGTTATTCTTAAAATAAGATTTATTTTACACTTTGAACCACTGTGTGTTGCACTTCTTTTGGTTTGGATACAATACAAAGATGCCAAACTTCTTTGATTTCAGCAAATCACAATCCCACTCAAACTGGGGCTGCTCAAATCTGAGTCTCAGAAAGTGTGGGAAAAATTAAGCCTGTCCCGTTCTTTGAAAACTTGAAACAAAGTTAAAAGCTAAGGAGGATTATATTACTGGCTTTTGTGTTCTCTGGTGACAGACACCCAGGCAAATCCCCCAGTTCCTGGGGAGCTCGGATTTGGCACCTGGCCACCGCTAGAGGGCTGCGCCAACAGATTGGAAGCTGTTCGAAGCCCAGTTTGGGTTAAGGATCAACTTTTAGAATTGCATGTGGAAGGGACAAAGGTGGTGGGGAAGGAAGGCTACGAACCTGTCTGAAAGATTGCAAGGTGCTCTCAGCTTCCTCTCTCTGCATCATCTCCTCTTGCAACCTGAAATAGTGACACATCAACCAAGGAGGAAGTGGGAAACCGCCAGCTGGGCTGGACAAGCAGCCACACCCAACCACCAACCCCTCCCCCTCTCCCTCCACCAGGGGGAAAGAACCAATTCTCTAATGATAGACAGCTAACTTCGGCTCTTTCCAATTGGCTCCTTTGAGGGCGCGGGGGCTGCAGGACCTTGGGGACCGACTGAAGTGGGACTCGGAGGGGCGAGCAGCTGAGTGTGGCCAAGCCCGTGGCGTCACTGCCCTTTGTCTAGCCTCCTTCCCCCAAGCCATCCTTTTCTTTCTTTCCGAGGCTCTCCAAGAAGGAGGCAAGGAAACTTGGGGAAAAGTTAGTGGAATTCTTTCCCGCCTCCAACTAGGGCAGAGCTAACAGATGGGAGACAACGGTGAACAACTTGTTAAGGCCAGCGCACGGGCAGAATAGAAGGGGAGTCGTGGAAAGCTGCAAGAGATGAAGGGCGGGGCGACCTCAAAGCAGATACCAAACCACAGTGCCCTACTCCTCTTTCCTTCCCCAGCCCGGGCTCCCTCTCCTCCACCACGCCACGCCCAAAGGCCTAAGGGCGTGGCAGCCCTGAGCAGATCAGGGATGGAGCGCCCCAGTCTGCATCCCTCCTCCTCCCCAGCTAGGTGAAATGAACAATGGATAATGGCAAGCCAATTCTGGCGAACTAGCGCCACTCTTACTTCTCGCGGAGCCGCATGATGTCCTCGGCCAGGTTGTCCCTCTCCACCTCCACCCGGGCTTTGTCGTTGGTGAGCTGGTCCACCTGCCGGCGCAGCTCCCGCATCTCCTCCTCGTACAGGTCCCCCAGGCGCGACTTGCCTTGCCCTTTGAGCTGCTCTAGCTCGGCCAGCAAGATCTTGTTCTGTTGCTCCAGGAA